>JAMWET010001219.1:107500-120178 GCA_024036415.1 Prochilodus magdalenae | reverse complement strand
CTTACGCATCCTATCCCTGCCGCTCATGATTGTCTGTTCGTGTAATTGCATCCCCAACCAGTGGCCTTCCAGTTTATCTGAGGTTCCCTCTGCTGGGACTGAACTTTTACCACTCAGAGTTCACATTAAAGGGCCTGTATTCTGGAAAACTGGGACTTTGGCTAAGTAAAACTGGGAAAGTTTGGTGCACCGTGTCCATACAGCTCCCCAGAGCCGCCCACAGTGATGTCACAAAAGATTTACATGCACTCACTAAACATTAGACCAGCCTCATGGAGCGTATAGGAGAACCGTATAGGTCTACATGTACAGACTGTGATCCATCTGCTTTTCTGCATACTTTGTTATCCTGTTCTTCAGTGGTCAGGACCACCAAAGGACCACCCCAGCCAGCGCAGGTATTACTGCCATGGTGTATTAGTGTTTCCTGTGTCCACTGATGAAGGACTAGAGGATGGCCAGCACTGCAGCAGATGAGCTATCGTCTCTGACTGTCCATCTACAAGGTGGACCAGCAAGGTAGGAGTGTCTAATAGAGTGGACAGTGAGTGGACACTGCTGTGTCTGATCCACTCACACCAGCACCACACACACTAACACCCCACCACCACGTCAGGGTCACTGCAGTGCTGAGAATGACCCCCCCCCCACACACACTCTGTGGTGGTCAAAAGAGTATATGGTGAGGAGAGCTGATGAAATGCCCAGCAATTTAGCCCCGCCCTCTTACTCTGATGTTATAAGGAGTGCCTAAGCTTACCCTTAAATAATAATATTTGTTAATAATATCTTATTTCTAATAATATTTGAATAAATAATAAATCATAAATCATAATAAAAGAACCTGTATGTGTGTCGTAGACATGGTGACCTCTGGTTCCCATCACCACCACTGTAAAGAACTACACCGAACCCACTCAGAATCACTCGGTCCTTTAAAGGTGTGTTGAGTCAAACGCCTCATAAGTGGTGAGTTTTGTATTATGCCAACCTTACCAACTGCATGTTTGGTTTGCAGCGTGATACATTCCACTTGCGTCAAATTCAGCTTCTCTAGTTTTGCCAGACTGCTTTCCTTTGGAATATTATCACTTCCACCTTCAAAGACGGTGGCTGCTGTTACATGAGCAGCCAATCAACTGCTTGACACCCCCCCCCATTTAAGGTTGGAACAGAAAAAATTCTTATTCAAGACACCAGAGTACAAACACAAGTGACAAATGTAACCTCTGCACCAATCATGAAACAATACGCTGCGCACAAATAGAAAAAAATTATAATGTCAGCAGGCAGAAACGTAAAATGTTGCCCATCATTTAAGGTGGGTGGAAACGGACTGGGACCAAATTCTAACAAAATGCTGACCATAAAGAAACAGAATGCCAGTACCGGATTGTAAATATGGCACCAGTTTAAGGTGGGATGGGAGAATTCTAACCAGACGCTGACAAATAAAAAGATGTAGATCAGCACTAGAATGTTAATACTGCATCATTTAAGGTGGAATGGGAAAATCTTTTAAAAAGCAGGCAAATAAAAAAAAAAAAACAAGCAAAAAAAAAAAACTGTAGGTCCACACTTAGGAAAAAAGGTAATACTGCATCAATTTAAGGTGCGATGGAATGGGAAAAATCTAAACTACTGATAGCAGAAGGACAAAGGTAATTATAGGGGGGACAAAATGGAAAAAAATAAATCTGTGAATACTGTATTCCATTTCTTCTAATAAATGCAACTAAATCTTACACACTGCTCCTTTAGGGATGCAGAAAGTTCGGAAAGTCGGTGGAGCTTCCCTTCAGAAAAAATCCTCGCTGCCATTCCTCGCCGGAACAGCAGGTGGCGATAAGGGAAGCTCTGTGTTGTTTCTCCTTCAGCTCATTCACTGAAGCTAACTGTTAGAGAAGCAGGATGGCGGCGTACATGCTACAGAACCGGGTCGAGCAGCTGTCTCGCTCCAGCGATATGGTACCGAGCTGGGAAAGGCAAGAAGTCAGCACTGGGGTGAGTTTTAAAATCAGAGGTTTATCGCACAATGGCGGATAAGCAGTTTGGCGAGATCGGTTTTAGTCGCTCCATGACGAGGCTAAAGTTAGCATCGGCTTTCGCCTGTATCTTATTCGAACTTTCCATTCCACCTTAAATGCTGCTGTAGTTACAGTCTGGCGGCTGCGCGCCAGAATGTAACTGCAGCAGCATTTAAGGTGGAACGGAGAATTCGAACAAGAAGCTAACTTTTGAAGCTAACTCCGGTCCGCTAGGTCGGGAATAGACAAATAATTGTTCTAATATAATATAAATTATTTAACTAATGCTGCTTATTAGACTTATAGGAAGTTGTATCTTAATTTAAAATGTTTTTAGTCTCTTATGAACATAATTTTATAAGTAAATAGAATGCTCATTCATTAGCTGAGTCATGAGCTAACGCTAGTCACGCTAGCTAGTAGTCTTTTCCCTAGTGCTTGTGTAGAAGAAGTCTGGAGAGATTAAAGGGGAAATACAGCCACATCTCAAAACATATACAGAAGTTAATTTATAAGATGTAACCGAGTCTGGTTCAGTGTTTTGTGGGTTTGGCTTTCTTTAGGTGGTGATGATGGGAATGACTCTGAAAGTACATTGATTCCAATGGAAAATCTATAAATGGATTAAAATTCATTTAAAGTGAAAACTTTATCACAAACGTAGTATAAAACAACGTCTCGGGCACCAGGGAGTGTGTTCGTGAAATATGTAATGATATAATATATAATATAATATGTCAGGGAGGTTTTAGAGGTGGACGTCCGGTTCCATTCACCACCACAGTGAACAGTTCTGACCCTGGACATCAGGGCTGTGTGATGTGATGCAAACAAAGTAGTTCCATCATTACTACACATAACTTCAGTTTTAGATGATATGGTTTCAGTTGGAAACAGATGATCAAAGCACACAACTATATACAGGTAGGTGTTGGGGTTGTGATGCTAGTAAAGGTGGAACTGCTCCTCTGTTCAGTCCCTTCAGTGTTAAACGCTGGGAGACGCTGCTCCATGTTGTCCAAGGTTTGAGAAATGTGCAGACTCTGAATGAGGGTTACCTGTGATCCTGTTCAACGTGTGGGAGCTGAGGTCTGCTTCATATTGTCCCACAAATTTTTTTTTTTTTTTAAATTGTCTGTGTTGGTAGATCGAGCGCTACTCATCTTTCTCTGGACAAGGCCCTGTAGATTCTCTATGAGGTTCAGGTCCAGAGAGTCGGCTGGGCAGCCTAGCACAGTAATATCAAGGTTAGCAAACCATTTGGTGGTAGCTTTGGCACTGTGGGAAGCTGCTAAGTCATGCTGGACAGGGAAACTGGCATCACTCTGAAGCCTGCCGGCAGGCTGTGTTGACATTGGACTTGAGTGGACCGGTACCCGCGGATGACGTGGCACCCCGAAGCGTCACAGACTGCGGACACTTCACAGTGGACTTCAACACTTCAGATTCTGTGACTGTCCACAGTGTCTCCAGACTCTGGGAGCTCCTTTTCTCCTCAGCCGAGGCGAGGCGCTTCCGATGCTGTCTCTGGTTCAGGAGTGCCTTGACCTTTACCAAGCTCATGGCTGCCCTCTGGTCCGGCTTGAGACTGAGGCTTTCCTGCTACCCGCCTATGACCAGCTGCCTACCTGCCCAGCCTATCACATCACTGATGAACCGTGACTCATTTTTCCTCTATTGCTCCCTGCCTCTGGATTATTATTCCGCAGTTAGTTCTTCATTAACTTCGTCACCATGATGACTAGATCAGCATAATTAGTTACTCAGCTGACGTTACTTAGAACAATTTAAAAATTTTGTACCGGAGGAGGATGGGTCCCCGCCGTGTGAGTCTGGTTCCTCCCAGGTTCTACGAGAGGGAGTTTTTCCTGGCCACTGTCGCCTTCAGCTCGCTCACCGGGGGCTTCTTTCTTCTCTCTCCTTAATGAATTATTATTACCGAGTTTCTGTAAAGCTGCTTTAAGACATCAGCTGTAAAAAGCGCTATATATATATATATATATATATATATATATATATATATATATATATAAATAAATAAATATAAATACATTGTGTGTGTGTGTGATATATTGGTGTTAATATATATATATATATATATACTTGTTTTTTGATATGGTGCATGGTGCGACTCTGGTGCATGGTGACTCTGTATGAACCGACACGAGTACACCTCTTCTTGTGAATTTCTCCCAAGTTCTCAAATGTACTTTTCTTGAGGCTGCACTAGTTTGTGCGTCTTTCGTGTTGCGATATAGCACTCTGCAAACAGCCAGCCTTTTCAGCAGCGACTAACTGTGTGTCTAACCCTGTACGGAGAGTGTTCATGATTGTCTTCTGGACAATGGTAAAGTCAGCTTTGATGAACTTAGTCATGCTGATCAACATTTACAGCAAACAAAAACTGAATTAAAGTTATTTAAATGTATATGATCATTCAGCTTACAGCTGCTAAGCCCCACCCACTCACACTAAAGGTGTAAGGTGTTTTTATTTTTTTTTATTTTTTACATAGACCAGTCTTAAAGACACAGTAACAAAACGAGCCTGTTCAATTTCAAGGGAAAGGGCTGTTGAAAAACCATAGAAGTATTTTTTTTCTTTTCCTTGAATAAATAAAACCTTAACCATCAGTGCTTAATGATTGTGTCATTGCAGACCACCATCATGGCGGTGGAGTTCGATGGAGGGGTGGTGATTGGTGCAGACTCACGTACAACTACAGGGTATGACTGTGTGTTCAATTGACTGGAGGATGATGACTTTGTCCTCGGTGATATGACTGCCACTTTAATTTTAATACGGCAGATTGTTATTTGTCATAATTAGTTTTGTCATTACTACTGATTTATATTTATTTTAACCTGTCCTGCAGGTATAGTGTGTATGTATATATGTGTATGTAAGTGTAGGCATATATATATATTATACAGTATATATATATATATATACACACACACACACACACACACAGTAGTTATTATTATTATTAGTATTATTGTTGTACAGTTTAAGATCAGTCCTGCTGATATCTTCCTGTATTGGTGTTTCTGCAGAGCTTACATTGCCAACAGAGTAACAGACAAGCTCACTCCTATTCATGACCGCATCTTCTGCTGCCGCTCCGGATCTGCAGCCGACACTCAGGCCATTGCTGACGCTGTCAGCTACCAGCTGGGCTTTCACAGGTGAGACTTTCATATCTTTAGTGCACTCAGTACTTTGAAAACTACAAAACATCTGCATTTCCTCTCTCTCTCTCTATCTCTCTCTGGTATCTATGAAACTACAACTCATCTGCATATCTCTCTCTCAGTATCGAGCTGGACGAGCCTCCGCTGGTGCAGACAGCCGCTAATCTGTTTAAGCAGATGTGCTACAGATACCGAGAGGAACTGATGGCAGGGATCATTGTAGCAGGGTGGGATAAGCGGAGGGGCGGACAGGTGAGTTACAAGAACACTCACTAGTAATTATGACACGAAGCCTTATAAACTAGCTATAAGGGGCTTATTAACTAGTGAATCTTTTGAGCAACTTAATCAGGTTGTGATTCTGGAAAAACTATTTCATGCATCATCTAAAATTGTACGGCATCTCCACCTCGTTTGCAGGTTTACACTGTGCCTATGGGTGGGATGTTGGTGAGGCAGCCTGTCTCGGTGGGTGGATCTGGAAGCTCCTACATCTACGGCTTCATGGACTCCAACTATAAGACAGGGATGACCAAGGAGGAGTGTCTGCGCTTCACTGCTGACGGTAAGGGAGGAGTAAGAGGTACAGGTCGATGACGTGTCTTTACGCAGGTCACGACTCAAAGAGAAGGTCCTGCTAGATGTTTAGGTCTCAGATGATCTCCAAATCAACATCATACGGGTGGATCGTTCACACATATGCTCAGAAGTCATGTCCTTCACCAAGTTTTGAAAGTTTTCTTTGAATTAAAAAAACCTTATTTGGGCCAAAAATGCACGAATAGTTTGTTTTTACTTTCCCAGATTAGTGCAGTTGAATCACCACTTCCAGATTAGTGCGTCTAAGACTCCTCCACCCTAAATTCCATGAATACTCACCTGTTCCTTCTGCTTCTCTCTCTCTCTAGCTTTGGCCCTGGCTATGGAACGAGATGGCTCCTCTGGAGGTGTGGTCAGACTGGCAGCTATCACAGAGGCAGGGCTCGAGCGCAGTGTAATTCTGGGAAACCAGTTGCCCACATTTTTCAGTGCTTAGATAATTGGCAGCATTATTTTTTCAGCATACCTCTTTTGTTAGATCAGTGTTCCTCCAAAGTCCGTTACTGTCTCACACTAAACTGCTGGTTTCCCGTCCTAAAGACTTTAGGTTCTGCTCGTTTTGCCTGATCAGTGGCTGGTGAGGTGAGTTTGAGCAGATAGGACGTAGGACGGGAACCACTGCACTAACACAGTTGTTGTTTTTGGTCATTGAATAAAAGGATTGTCTTGGACCAAAGGGTGTGGTTTTCATTTCTTGCTTTCACACACTTATGGTTAAGTGACTCAGAGTGTCATCACACAGGTGTTTTATATGAAATGTTGAAAAGGGGAAATCTGAAAAGAGGAGATTGTGTCTCTCAGTGCTCTGCATGCGTCTATCCCTGGTGTTAAGGCTGACATTTTCTCAGAACCGTCATAAAACAGTCTCAGCCAGCATATGGTGCATCTCCCTTTTTGTCGTTTATGCATCATTTGATCACATGAGGGAACATTTCCTGATGAATGGATCAACAGAGCTGTTTGGGAAAAAGTCTGGTCCCATTGACTTGCATTAGAATTAAGTTAGGCTGATGCCTCCTCTGTAGAGCTGATACTTTGGAGATGCTTGCTTTCAACAGCATCAGCTCCGCCGTGAGTCTCCTGCCCTGGTTTCTCCAGTTCACCCGACATGACAACTATGACCGCAATAGAGCCGCCAGCTTCTGGCTCTGATCATGAACACTCTCACCTAAACAGAGAACCTATGGGTGGCTCCAGTTACTCCCTCCTGGATCTAATAGTTCTGAGCTGCTTCTCCTGTCTGGAGAACTGGGAGCAACCGGAGGAGGATGAGTTTCCCCCCTTTTAGCCTGGTTCATCTTGAGGGTTCTCCTTACTCTAAGGGAGATGTTCCTGCCCCTTGTTTGGCTCTGGCTTGCTCACGGGGGGCTTGGACCCGATTCCCTTTCCTACGTCTGTACATGTCTTTCCATGAAGCTGCTTTTCGGGGGGACGTCTGGTTCCATTCACCACCACTGAACAGTTTCCATCTGAAGTGACTGTAATCAACAATTTTGAAAGGTGGGTTGTGTCCCTCTTAACACCAATAGGAGTTGTTCAGCCAAGTCTGGTGCTGGAAGTTGGTGGCTTGGTTCTAGCAGTCGAGCTACAGGGTTCAGATCACCAGTTAGCGTGATGCTAACTGCAGGCCTAAATCATGCTAGACTGAAAGCATGTGGAGATGTTCAGTCATCTCGAATAGACTCAGTAAAAATGGACAGCCTAACAACACCTTACCTGATTGACGGGTGTTTGGGATTACAGAGTGAATTTTTTTTTCCAGACAGGAACCAAATACAGTAGTGAGGTAAGTCTTTTAATAGCCACGTTTTGTTTTTATTTGCATATAATTAGCATGATAGGACTTTAGCATGTGGCAGAAACGACCACAGGTTCCAAAAAACTTGGCTTTAAAATACACATGGTAAATAATGGGGTCAGAGCTTAGTCATAAATCTAATCTTCAAACGACAGAGACAGTATAAACTCCATGAAAACTGAATTAAAGAGAGTTAGAGTAGAGCTGCATGGACAGAAAAGTAAGTAGAGTAAGCAAAAAAAGAAAAAGAAAAATGAAAGTGTCCTCCTTTGGGTCTCAGATCCTCCTGGAAAAGACAGCACCCCGGGGGCTTCCGACCTCAAAGCTCTTTGGTATTATTGTGGAGGTGGTGGTGTTTTTCTCAGCAGGCACAAAGTAGATTTCTCAACGTTATGCAGCAGATGTTTCCAAATATACAAAAATCCAAAGGAAGAGCCACAAAACCGTAAAACAACTGCAAGGCACACGTCATCCCGATTCCAGTCCCGTCCTGTCTCCCGGTTACCCACAGTAACCTTAGCTTATGTACACATGATCAATACACATGATAGAAAGATCAGAAAGGGTATAAAAGGTTCACCGAAGAGCAGTCAGGTCTGCAGCCCGCGGTGCAGCACGGCCCCCGGCTCGTGGAGGAGAGACCAGGCCGAGTCATTGCACTAAAACAGTTTCTGTGTAAATAGTCCTCTGGAGAGACAGAGAGTGCAAACAGCTTCAAGCTCACCGCGTACTCAGCACCCGCACAGCGCTGCCGGCAAGAGCTCACGTACTGCGTGTGCATGTGTGCGTGTGCGCATATACATCTATATACGTGTCCTCAGAGTAATACCAGGCACGGTAAATAATCTATTACAGCTTCCAGCATAGGTGTGTTTGAAAAGATCCCCCAACGTGCAAGATGGAGACCACCCAAACAAAGACAGGACCTCCCAACTTAACTCACAGCACAATAAAAATAATAATAGGGAAATATTTTTTCAATTTAAAAAAAAATTTCATTCAACTCTATGGAAGGATCCATCCATTTATCCAGTCTGTGACGATCCAGTCGTATCCACGAAGTCAACATGGGTGCAGGTTCTCTTTCCAACCAAGCAGGAGCTCATCCGACTCCTCTAGTTTCATCAGTGGGTCTTCCAACAGCTAATCATGAGAGCTCCTGCTTTCTAGGAATGAAAAGCCCCGCCCAAAATCAGAGCTTTGTGGACACGACTGTGTTACGATATCCCAAAAGATTCCGATACTAAAGATCCAGCGGACCGTCTCCATTACGGCATCACGGAACATTTCCTGTGACTCGATTCTTCCTGCCATTATGACATCACAGAATCCTGCTGAAGCTCATATGTCCTGTTCATTATGACATCACAGAATATATAATTAAAGTCATTTGTCCTTCGCCGCCATGACACACTTAACTCAAGGCTGAAATCCATTCACACTGTCAGTTATGATCATCGTTCACCTCAACGCTCAGAATCCAACCTGTCCGTTACCGCATCATCACGGCTCGATGCTAAAATCAACTCTTCCTGCCATTATGACATCACAGACCTCAGTACTGAGGATCTATTCAGTCAGCTATGACATCACAAAATCCCACGTTCAACTCGAGGCTAAAACCGATTCGTCCATCCATGCTAAAGTCCATACTGGCGGCCCAACATCACGAAGCGCTAGGAATCAAAGCTGTCCATTATGACATCAAAGAGCATCTATTTTAACTCGATGGTATGGGTCCTTTATGACATCACACAATTCTGCTACAAGTCATATATCCTGTTCATGATGACATCATAGAATATATAATTAAAGTCGAGGGTAGAGATCCATTGGCCTTCGCTGTTATGACATCATGACCCATTTAACTTGGCGCTGAGAATCCAACCGGTCCATTACGACATCACAGCACTTCTCATTTGACCCGATGCTAAGAATCTTGCTCATGCTCATCCTGCCCGTATGACATAACGAGACATTTAATCTCACTCAAACTTAAAATCCTTTCATCCCGTCCATTTCCACATCACAGAACCCGGTTCTAAAGAACATACATCATCATGTGCATGATCACGCCATCAACATTTCATTTATCCCACCTATCCATGCCAGCATCTCAAGACCCCATGCTCAAATCCATGTATCCCCACCTATATGACATCATCATGCTAAGGAACCATTTGTCATTTTCCGTTACGACATCACGGAACATGTTACTCAACTCAATGCTCAAATCGATTTGTCCTGCCCTTGTGACATCACGGATTTCATGCTACCTTCCTGCTACAAGTCCAACCTGGAACCCCATCGGGCCATCATGACATCATTATTACTCAATGCTAAAATCATATATCCTCTCCAATACGACATCCTGGGACTTACCTGGAACTCTATAAAAGTCAGAGCACACCAAAAAAAAAAAAAAAAAACATTCGGCAACAAACATCAACAATCTCATATTTGCAGTTTTCCTAAGAACGTCAAGAAAAAGAACCAAAGAAACTCGAGTGAGAACGTTCTAGACTCTCCCAACAAACACACACACAGAAGGTAAAGTACACCAGCCAGTGTGTTGGTGTTCGTTTGGTCGGTGTGCTGTAGCTGCTGATCACGTTAGTCGTGACATCACTAAAGATTTCCTGTAACTCGATGCTATCTGTTCAACCAGCCGGTTATGACATCACTGATTCCTACGTCTTCTACCTGCCACGCCGCTGTATGGAATTTCAGGCGTACGAGCCGATCAGGTTTCCATAGGTGTGGTGCGTTCCTGGGTTTGTGGGGCGCTGACTCTTTCTCCTGAATTGTTTTGGTTCTTCTCAGGTGGGCTAGCCTGACGGTGAGGTGGCAGATAGTAGCCCGACTGTTGGTTCTGGTGTTTGCTGAAGCCCTGCCTGCCCTGCTGGGTCTGGTTCTGCTGGAACCCGTCGTCCGCCTGCCCTGAGTTTGAGTTCGGATTGTACCATGTGTAGCGCGCTCTGGTTTGGTCTGTGCTTTGCTCATGCTGCACGAACCCGTCAAATGGGCTCCGGCCTCGGTTCCTTGACCTCTGTCGGTTTCCGCGGTTCCCCCTGTTTCCGTGGTTACGCCTCTGCTGGTGATGGCTGTTGGGCCACTGGTTTTTATTTGGAGAAGGCGGGGATTGGAAAGTGTGCACAGAGGTAGTGGAATCCTGTTCTTCAGGTGCGTCTGCGTCTCCCTGGCTTTGGTTCTGGCCCTGGCCGCCGGGAGGACCCCAGTGGAAGCCCCTGTGCTGGGGGTTGCCTTTAAATGGGAACTGCAGCTTCCTCTCCAGAGGAGGCAGAAAGCGGCCTGTGCCGGGTAAGAATGGACCGTTTGGATTGCGAGCGGTTTGCTGGCCGGAGTTCGGGAAGCGGCCTGATCCATTGCTGAACGGGTTGTTTTGGGGACGTCCTGGTGGGGGGGTGTAGGTCTGGGGTCCCATGCTGTTGGGCTGGGAGTTCATGCCCCGGCGACGCTTGGGGTCATGGTATTTCTCGGGATACTGCCACCTGTGACGTCCCCGGCGATACACGGAATCCTCATCTCCATGCCGGCTCCCCTGTCCCAAGATGTCTTCACCTCTAGCTCCGCCCTCATCGGTCATGGAGTCATCGTCTCCCTGAAAGAGGAGTGTGAGGAATGTGTGATTAATTATTTTTGCTGTTTGTAACCAAGAACAGGTTTTAACATCTCTTAATATTTCTCATTACATGACTTGTAATTATCATTACGCCCCTGTCCAGGTGTGTTACCTGCAGCCCTCCTGGAAATATGCTCTCCATCTTCACCATGCGGTCCCTGAGTGCTCTGATCTCTTCATCCTTCATGTTGTTTTGGAGCTTCACCTCCTGCAGGATATCCGTCAGTTTGTCTATATGAGCCTTCAAATCGCCCATATCAGTCTTTCCTCTAGCCATCCCTCTCTCTTTCCCTCCTCCGGCGGCTAAGGCTGCTTTCTCATCCGTCTCTCCTCCTCCACCTCCTTCCCTCTCTCCCTCCTCTTCTCCGATGCCCACAGTGTTGCACACTTCTCTGGCCACCGTCCTCCAGCTCTCTCTCTCCTGAGGGTCCCTCTGACCATATGTCCGGCAAAGTTCCTTCATCCGCCCCCAACTCCCCCGTCCCAGATAGTCTTGACTCTAGCGTCCGCCCTCATCTGGGCATGGAGTAATATTCTCCCCTGAAAGAGCGAGTGTGAGGAATAGTGTAGATGAATTGGTTATGTAACAAGATCATTTTTAACGTCTCTAAATAGTGTTAAACTCATTACATGGCATGTAATTATCATTACGCCCCTGGGGCCCATGGTCGTGTGTTACCTGCTGCAGCCCTCCTGGAAATATGCTCTCCATCTTCACCATGCGGTCCCTGAGTGCTCTGATCTCTTCATCCTTCATGTTGTTTTGGAGCTTCACCTCCTGCAGGATATCCGTCAGTTTGTCTATATGAGCCTTCAAATCGCCCATATCAGTCTTTCCTCTAGCCATCCCTCTCTCTTTCCCTCCTCCGGCGGCTAAGGCTGCTTTCTCATCCGTCTCTCCTCCTCCACCTCCTTCCCTCTCTCCCTCCTCTTCTCCGATGCCCACAGTGTTGCACACTTCTCTGGCCACGGTCCTCCAGCTCTCTCTCTCCTGAGGGTCCCTCTGACCATATGTCCGGCAAAGTTCCTTCATCCGCACAATGGCCAAAGCCTCGATCTCCTGCCTTGAGTGACGGAAATCTCCCAGAGCCACCTGCAGAAGAAGTGACCATTTAGTCAAATTCACCGTTTCCTCAAATGTAGTCCATCAGCCAAGACATGTTTGCTGAGATGGGAGTGTTACGGTGGGTACAGCAGTGTGAGGCTAATGCAGCTGTAAAGCTCACTCACCAACTTAGCATCATGTTAAACGTGTGGAAATGTACAGCTTATATAAATAACTCAGAGCCCACTCCAGTTTCTTCTTTAATCAGCATCTCCACGTGTACAGCAGGTTCTCAGTGAGGAACCAAAGGTCCGGTTCTAGCTTTACTGGCAGATACAGTGAGCGTCTGGTTCATAAGAACAAGGTCCAGC
>JAMWET010001219.1:60000-102500 GCA_024036415.1 Prochilodus magdalenae | reverse complement strand
TCCTCCTGTCCAACCCTGTAACACAGACGCTGTTTTATAAACTACTACGACAGCAGGGCTGGGCCATGACCCTGACCGCATTAACATTCATCCTGATTTCGGAGACTGTTAAAGGGGAACCCCACCAATTTTTCAGAATTTGAGCATAACTCAGTGGCTGAGATGTAAACAGAGAGATTCAGAGTGGTTTAGTATGTCGGATTCCTATCGCCACAACTGTAAACAACTCCGACTTGAACATGGCAGCTCAAAACAAACCACTCTGACTGTCTTAGTTACAATTAAGAAAAAATTTTTTTTGTAAAATGGTAAAACTGCAAAACAAGTGAATATTTTAGAAACAAAATTTACAAGCAGTGAAGCACCTTCGCCAGTACCAAAACACTTTTTTCAAACTGGGAATTCTGATGGAAAGGGCGGGTCTAACACACAGGAAGTCTTGTTGGGGACCCTTGTCAATCAGACTGTTTAGCAGTGGTAGAGCGGGTGGAGTTTGGAATGGTGACGACTCTAAAGCATGATTGGTCCAGTGTGTGGCGTGTGTTTACCCAGCTGACCCGCTTCTGTTTACCTGTTGAAGGTGTTTAGAGTTTTAAAGATCAGACGGGAGAGAGAGACGAGCAGGCCACTCTAAACCACGTGGGCTGTAGAAGCTAAGCTAGGCTAGCTAGCTGGTTCTCCACTACAGCTAGCGTTACATCCCCCTTACCTTCATTAACATCTACAGCTCTGAGTGGTTTAGACGTCACCTGTTCATCTCTTAACTCCACCCACTCTACCACTGCCAAACAGTTTTTATTGACAAGGGTCCTCAACAAGCACTTCCTGTGTGTTAGACCCGCCCTTTTCCGTCAGATTCAGAGTCACCGCGGTAATTCTGACGGCTGCACTGCTGCCAGTGTTCTTACTGCTGAGGAATTACAGTACCTAGTCACTCCGTCTTTAATGTAGTACAGCAGGCACTCAGACATCAAAGGGTCCTCGTTCAAGTTCACCAGGTGAGGCGTCTGAAACACAGAACAGAAAAATAAACATTACACCACTGTATATATGCATAAATGAAGATAAAACACGTATCCTAATATGATTAACTCTGAGACTGACTTTTTTTGGAGAGAAAACCCCGACGGTTCCGCCGTCCTCTCTGATAGACACCCCCATCTCCGCCAGCAGAGCCTCCCTGCTCACAGGTGTACAGGACATTAGGACAGTGGTTGTGATGTACTGCAGGTCTGTGAGTTCATTCTAATCTGAAGGTGGTGATTCCTCAGTTCCAGAATTACAGTGGTGTTCTATATCACTTATTAACACATTAGAAATATCACTCTTATTTATACACACAAATATTACACACTAGAATATTAAACACCAGAAACTAGCCATCGGAAGCCACACTTTAGATTTCTGTTTGACTTTCTGATGACATTTATAGTATAATATTTACTTTAAGTTTTATATTTAGATTTAAGTACAATCTGATTTCATTTCTGAGACTTCACAGCTTTCTCAGTCATTCTAGAACCATCTACAGCTCTACACACACCCAACATTTCTATATTTCTATTACTGCGCCCTGCTGGTCATCTGAGTTTGGTGAAGATGTCCAGGATGAACGATTTACAATCATCTATACATTTATCCATGAACAGAAACATGGATTCCGATTCTGTTTATACTCTGCTGAGCTGGACCTCTCACCTCTCTTGCCGGATGGATTCAGTTTTGCGCAGTTTGTCCTCCCACGTCTCATTTAGCTCAGCAATGATCTTTTCAGTTTCCTGAGAGAGAGAGAGAGAGAGAGAGAGAGAGAGAGAGAGAGAGAGAGAGAGAGAGAGAGAGAGAGAGAGAGAGAGAGAGAGAGAGAGAGAGAGAGAGAGAGAGTAGAAAGAAACAGAAAGGGGAAAGACACAGAGGAAAGTAAAATATAGAATGATGAAGGATGAGGGAAAGAGGGAGAGAGAGAAACAGAGGAACAGAGAGAGGGTGAGAGACAGAGGGAGGAAGAGAGAGGGTGAGGGAGGAAGAGAGAGAGAGAGAGAGAAAGAAGTAGTTAGAAACAGAAAGCGGAAAGACAGAGGAAAGAAAAATATAGAAAGACGAGGGAGAGAGGGAGGTAGAGGAACAGAGGGACAGAGAGAGGGATGGAGAGAGAGTAGAGAAAGAAAGAGGGAGAGAGAGGGAGAGAGAGAGAGAGAGAGAGAGAGAGAGAGAGAAACAGAAAGGGGAAAGACACAGAGGAAAGTAAAATATAAAATGATGAAAGATGAGGGAAAGAGGGAGAGAGAGAGGGTGAGAGACAGAGGAAGAGAGAGGGTGAGGGAGAGAGAGAGAGAGAGAGAGAGAGAGAGAGAGAGAGAGAGCACGAGAGAGAGAGAGAGAGAGAGAGAGAGAGAGAGAGAGAGAGAGAGAGAGAGAGAGAGAGAGAGAGAGAGAGAGAGAGAGAGAGAGAGAGAGAGAGAGTAGTAGTAAGAAAAAGAAAGCGGAAAGACAGGAAAGAAAAATATAGAAAGGAGAGAGAGAGAGAGGGAGAGAGAAAGAGAGGATGGGAGAAATCAGAAAAAAGTAATGATTGAATAAGGGTATGAAATATAGGGGCAGTGAGAGATAATAAATGGTGAAAAGAGAGGACAGAGAGACAGACGGAAAGAAAGAAGGAGAGACAAAAAAAGATTGAAAGAGAAAAGGAAGGTGGAGAGAGATGGAGAGAAAGGGAGAGGCGTTTTTAGAACAGGACTGAGTTGGGCTCTAATGAGCATATTTTCAGGTTTGATATGATTTAGATTCTGACAGTAAGATCTGGTATGTGATGTAATAAAAACGTCGCTCTGCTCTGCAGGTCGTCCATACGAAAGCTCCGCCCACTTTACTCAGATCTCCACCTAGAGGCCTAGCTCTGTTTACCGACTGCAGTGAACGAGAGACGCTCTGAAGGCCCTTCAGTCGTACAGCTCGTGCGTTACCTTCAGTCTCTCCACAGCCTCCTCTTTACTGATGGGGCTCATGTCCTCCACTGGTGCATCGTCGGTAGTCTGGTCTCCTGGGAGAGGGGCCTGCTGGGAGACACCCGGACCTCCCAAAGCCAAAGCAGGTCCTGAGAGAGCTATACAGACACCATTAACACAATTACTGAGGTGGACACACAGCAGCTGTACCTGTGGTAATTAAGCCCAGTGACTTCCCTGCTAATGAAGTCAGAGCTCTCCTGTCTGGAGCTCTGCCTGTGGCCCCCTGACACATGATCTCCCCTTGACAACATGCTGGAGATCCAGGTACGGTAATAAAGGAGGCGTAGGATTAAGGGTCTGTCGTTCTCCGCATTACCTGTAGCGGCGATGAGGTCACTGAGGCCCTGGGCCAATAGCAGCTCTTTAAGGCGGTGCACTTCCTCTTTAAGCTCTCGGACCAGCCGGGCGTTCGGGTCTTCGTTAATGACCGCATTGCAGCGGATCTGCTTTGCACGATCCGCATACCTACACAGAAAAAAAGAAGAGAAAGAGGGAAAGAGAAAAAGAGAGAAAGAGAGAGAGAGAGAGAGAGAGAGAGAGAGAGAGAAAGAGAGGGAAAGAGAGGGAAAGAGAAAAAGAGAGAAGGAGGGAGAGAGAGAGAGAGAGAGAGAGAGAGAGAGAGGGGGAGAGAGAGAGAGAGAGAAAGAAAGAGAGGGAAAGAGAAAAAGAGAGAAGGAGGGAGAGAGAGAGAGAGAGAGAGAAAGAGAGGGAAAGAGAAAAAGAGAGAAGGAGGGAGAGAGAGAGAGAGAGAAAGAGAGGGAAAGAGAAAAAGAGAGAAGGAGAGAGAGAGAGAGAGAGAGAGGGAAAGAGAAAAAGAGAGAAGGAGGGAGAGAGAGAGAGAGAGAGAGAGAGAGAGAGAGAGGAATTTAGGCTGAATTTTTTTTTTTACAATCATAAACGTGTCTCAACAACCAAGCAGTACAGTACACAGACTACCCAGTACAGACTACCACAGTACAGAGACTACCCAGTACAGTACACAGACTACCACAGTACAGTACAGACTACCACAGTACAGTACACAGACTACCCAGTACAGACTACCACAGTACAGTACAGACTACCACAGTACAGTACACAGACTACCCAGTACGGACTACCACAGTACAGTACACAGACTACCTAGTACAGACTACCACAGTACAGTACACAGACTACCTAGTACAAACTACCACAGTACAGTACAGAGACTACCCAGTACAGACTACCACAGTACAGAGACTACCCAGTACAGTACACAGACTACCCAGTACAGACTACCACAGTACAGTACACAGACTACCCAGTACAGACTACCACAGTACAGTACACAGACTACCCAGTACAGACTACCACAGTACAGTACACAGACTACCACAGTACAGTACACAGACTACCACAGTACAGTACACAGACTACCTAGTACAGACTACCACAGTACAGTACACAGACTACCTAGTACAAACTACCACAGTACAGTACAGAGACTACCCAGTACAAACTACCACAGTACAGTACACAGACTACCACAGTACAGTACACAGACTACCTAGTACAAACTACCACAGTACAGTACAGAGACTACCCAGTACAGACTACCACAGTACAGTACACAGACTACCACAGTACAGTACACAGACTACCTAGTACAGACTACCACAGTACAGTACACAGACTACCCAGTACAGACTACCACAGTACAGTACACAGACTACCACAGTACAGTACACAGACTACCTAGTACAGACTACCACAGTACAGTACACAGACTACCACAGTACAGAGACTACCCAGTACAGTACACAGACTACCACAGTACAGTACAGAGACTACCCAGTACAGACTACCACAGTACAGTACACAGACTACCACAGTACAGTACACAGACTACCTAGTACAGACTACCACAGTACAGTACACAGACTACCACAGTACAGAGACTACCCAGTACAGTACACAGACTACCACAGTACAGAGACTACCCAGTACAGTACACAGACTACCACAGTACAGAGACTACCCAGTACAGTACACAGACTACCACAGTACAGTACAGACCACCCAGTACAGACTACCACAGTACAGTACACAGACTACCACAGTACAGTACAGTACACAGTCTACCCAGTACAGAAAGAGTCCAATATTCCATATCTGTGAGAGGTTAAAAGACAGTTCACAAACTTTCATTACTGTCATTCATACGGGATGGAAATTAGTCCACGTGTTACTGACTATAAGAATCTGCAGTGCAGATACGAACTGTATTAAACCACTGCAGGTATTACTATCTGACGGAAATCTACACAGTGCAGATTCACACTAGATCAATAACACTCATCTCCCAGATCTCCCAGATTCAACTTTAATACCGTGTTATAGGAGTTGTGTTGTGGCGGTGTAAACAGATGGTTATATTAAATATATTATCATCATTATTATTATTATTATTATTATTATCATCATCATTATTATTATTATTATTATCATTATTATTATTATTATTATGGCAGTGTCTATCAGTGTGTATGGGTACCTGAGTGTACTGAGGGTTTCCTCGTAGTTGATGTCTGCTGGACTCAGGGCGGCGATCATGGCCGTGCGAGAGTTACCCCCTTAACATAAAACAAATCAGATGAAGCCAAATGCAAAACACACGCGGACACACCCACCCAGACACAAGCAGGTGTTCAGGAGGGTTGATTCCATATACCATCCACACGGCATTTACAGTGTATGAAAATCTCATGGCGAAAGGATCAACAGAAATAAATCACAAACTGCTCAGAACGTCTATTTAGACTTGCTTAAAATAGAAGGTTCATTTTAATTTCACTCCTTTCTCTGCTCTGCTTTCCAGTCTGGACACATTAACATTCTGTCATTCTACTAACAGCTTCCTTTAATGAGCTGAATCCTCTAGAGTTGTACTCTCAACATGATATTATGATTTAGGACATGCACTGGCGGTGGGGTTTATTTTATTGAGAACAGTGAGAGTGTGCTTTTGAATGCTTGTGCAGATCAACTGATTTTAAGGTTATATCGTTTCTGCAGGGAAACGTGGACAGAGTAATTACTACAGGTCATATTTAACATTTAATTACACCCCCCAACCTCCCCACCTCACCTAGGTTCTCTCTCAGCAGCCAGGTCAGAACTGAGTCTCTGTAAGGGATGAAGTCAGACTTCCTCTTCTTGGTGCTTTGCTGAGTCAAAACAAGTGAGAGAAGTGAGCAAGCTGTCTTTCATCCAGTGTTAAGAGTCTGTATGTGTGTGTCCGAGTGTCTGCGTGCGTGTGTCCGAGTGTCTGTCTGCGTGTGTCTGTCTGTCTGTCTGTCTGCGTGTCTCTGTCTGTCTGAGTGTGTCCGAGTGTCTGTCTGCGTGTCTCTGTCTGTCTGAGTGTGTCCGAGTGTCTGTCTGCGTGTCTCTGTCTGTCTGTCTGTCTGCGTGTCTCTGTCTGTCTGAGTGTGTCCGAGTGTCTGTCTGCGTCTCTGTCTGTCTGAGTGTGTCCGAGTGTCTGTCTGCGTGTCTCTGTCTGTCTGAGTGTGTCCGAGTGTCTGTCTGCGTGTCTCTGTCTGTCTGAGTGTGTCCGAGTGTCTGTCTGCGTGTCTCTGTCTGTCTGAGTGTGTCCGAGTGTCTGTCTGCGTGTGTCTGTCTGTCTGTCTGTCTGCGTGTCTCTGTCTGTCTGAGTGTGTCCGAGTGTCTGTCTGCGTGTCTCTGTCTGTCTGAGTGTGTCGGAGTGTCTGTCTGCGTGTCTCTGTCTGTCTGGTGTGTCCGAGTGCCTGCGTGTCTGTCCGTCTGTGCGTGTGTCCGTCTGTGCGTGTGTCCGTCTGTGCGTGTGTCCGAGTGCATGCGTGTGTCCGAGTGCCTGCATGTGTCTGTCTGTGTGTGTGTGTCTGTCTCTGTGCGTGTATGTGTGCGTGCGTGTATGTGTGCGTGCGTGTGTGTATGTGTGTGTGTGCATGTGTGTGTGCGTGTCTGTGCGTGTCGAGTGTGTGCGTGTCTGTGTGTTTCTCACCATGTCTGCCAGTGCTGAGATGACTTTGCCCAGTGTAGTCAGAGACTTGTTTATGTTAGCACCTTCCTACAAATCACAACAAACCACAGTAAATACATGAACACAAGACTGCAGAACATCAGCAGGCATAAGTCGGTGTTGGGTGATGTCATCAGGAAAGGTATCAACTTCCATAGCTTCACATTTCCATTCCTTTAGATATTCAGACTGCCGACCAGCTAACCAGCTGTGTGTTAGACATTTACAAAAACTCTGCAGCTAAATCAAAGCTCCAGTTTGGTGTGGTGGGAAGATCTGAGGAAGTCATTCAGAAAATCCACATGCAAGCTCCGTGATGAAAGCACATCTGGTGTGCTCCTTTGTAGTCCCAGGCTTATCATTAAGATCCTTAAAAGGGGGCTTCGCTGTGCCAAGCTTTCAGAAAATGAGCCTCTCTGTGTTGTAGCAGACTTGAGAGGCAGCGGTAAGACTGATTAATTTATTAATTCAGAAACGGAAACACAAAAGAAAGTTACACAGGCATGTGGGAAATCCCCCATTCTCACCTTTAACCTCATGCCCTTGGCTCCAGAGGAATCTGCTCTTTCGCTTCCAGCCAGATCCACAAGACTGATCTTGCTCACCTGAAGAACGCAGAGAGCAAAACCCCTTATAGCTTAATAGCAGCAGTAATGCTAACCAATCAGCACACAGTAGCAGTAATGCTAACCAATCAGCACACAGTAGCAGTAATGCTAACCAATGAGCACACGGTAGCAGTAACGCTAAACAATTAGCACACGGTAGCAGTAATGCTAAACAATCAGCACACAGTAGCAGTAATGCTAACCAATGAGCACACAGTAGCAGTAATGCTAACCAATCAGCACACAGTAGCAGTAATGCTAACCAATCAGCACACAGTAGCAGTAATGCTAACCAATCAGCACACCTTAGCAGTATTGCTAACCAATCAGCACACAATAGCAATAATGCTAACCAATCAGCGCACAGTAGCAGTAATGCTAACCAATCAGCGCACAGTAGCAGTAATGCTAACCAATGAGCACACGGTAGCAGTAATGCTAACCAATCAGCACACAGTAGCAGTAATGCTAACTAATGAGCACACAGTAGCAGTAATGCTAACCAATGAGCACACAGTAGCAGTAATGCTAACCAATGAGCACACCGTAGCAGTAATGCTAACCAATCAGCACACCGTAGCAGTAATGCTAATCAATCACAACAGCAGCAGTAATGCTAACCAATCAGCACACAGCAGCAGTAATGCTAACCAATCAGCACACAGCAGCAGTAATGCTAACCAATGAGCACACAGTAGCAGTAATGCTAACCAATGAGCACACAGTAGCAGTAATGCTAACCAATGAGCACACAGTAGCAGTAATGCTAACCAATCAGCACACAGTAGCATTAATGCTAATCAATCAGCGCACAGTAGCAGTAATGCTAACCAATCAGCACACAGCAGCAGTAATGCTAACCAATCAGCACACAGTAGCAGTAATGCTAACCAATAAGTACTCAGAGGCAGAAATGTTAATGACACACAATCATGACACAGTAGCAGTCATCAGCTACACCTGTAATCTGGCTAGCTAGATGGATATGTCCAAGTAGAGCTAGTTATGTGCTAGTTAGATGCAAAAACAATCCAGGGACAGAGTACCGATCCTGGATCCAATGGGACAGAGTACTAATATAGGGAGATATCCAGGGATTCAATTAACATGTAGAGAATCAGACAGCTTTAACAAGTCAACAGGACTTTATAAACAAACACAAACATGGACGTGTACGAATACAGACTCCGGCACCTTCTCAGTGTCGAGGTTGGTCATCTGGTCGTGGCGACGCTGCGTGAAGAGGATGGTGAACACAGCGTGAGAACGACTACTCGTCTCATTCATGTTGGTGGCAGCTACCGTCCTACAATGAGAGAGAGAGAGAGCGAGAGAGAGCGAGGGGGAGAGAGAGAGAGAGAGAGAGAGAGAGAGAGAGAGAGAGAGAGAGAGAGAGAGAGAGTGTGAGAGAGAGAGTGAGAGAGAGAGAGAGAGAGAGAGAGAGAGAGAGAGAGAAAGAGAGAGAAAAAGAGAGAGAGAAAGAGAGAGAGAAAGAGAGAGGGATGGTGTGAATACTACAGCAGGTGAAGATGAATTTTTGAACACGGGTGGATAAGCAGGCTCTCCGTGTACGTTACATAAAATTCTCAGCCGCTTCAGTAAACAAGCACCTGCTCGAACAAACACACCCCGTACCAACACAAACAAGGAACTAACTGTATCTTCAGATCTAGAACATATAGTGTTAGGAGCATTAGCACCGTAGAGAACCTTCTCACGAGAACTGAAAATAAAGCCAAGATACTTTCAGTTTTTAATGAACTGAAGAAACTCATGGATGCTCTGCACTGGGAGACATTTGAGAGGTGTTGTTGCACATGAATGATGATGATGAAGAAGATGAAAACGGATATGGGGCCTTTAATGGTTCATACCTGGCCTTGTTGCCACAGTCCATCAGGTCAGCAATGTCGCTGTAGTTGGTGACAGCCATCTTGGACAGGTCCTCCACATACGGGCCCATGATGGGGTGCTCTCGGACCCGCAGTGGACCCCTGCTCTTCGGGTTCAGCAAGTCCCTGACGCGCTCACAGTAAATCTCCATGTAGGACACCTGGGGGTGGGACAGAAGAGGGAGAAGAGAGACACAGAGTCTGAGAGTCTTTGGTCCAAAAACATCATGTGACTGAGCAGCGCAAGATGACACGAGACAAACTGTGTGTGTTATGACAACGATGGCAGCGTGACGTCAGACTGAGGGCACACACTCACCTCCACCGAGAAGGACAAGTCGGCGTCGGAGTTGTCCGCTGTCCGTTTGAACAAGTCCTCACAGAGCTACAATAACAAACAACACAGAAATAAATAACATCACTGAACATATAAACACACCTATAATAATAATAATAATAATAATAATAATAATAATAATAATAATAATAATAAAACACCTATACAATAATAATGATAATAATAAAGATAAGATAAAATAATAATAATAATAAAACACCTATACAATAATAATGATAATAATAATGATAATAAGATAAAATAATAATAATAATAAAAACACCTATACAATAATAATGATAATAATGATAATAAGATAAAATAATAATAAAAATAATCTTTTTTTTTTTTTTTTTTTTTTGCATATCGAGATGATGTGACAACCTATATAAGCTAGTAGCGGGGAACACATGCTCAATAATCAGCATTAGCTTTCATTCTTGGTTAGCCAGATTAGCAGTGTGACCTGGACTGTATGTACACGGTCATTGCACTTTATTATTAGCAACTGCATAATTACCATAACAACCACCTGGGATAGTGACTGCGTCCAAAATGGCATACTTAAGCAGTACATACTGAATTCCATCTAGTTAAAGAAGTACATACTGTTAGTATGCGAGTGCGTGGTATGCACACGTCCACAGACGCGCTACATCCGTAGAGTCACGTGACAGCGGCATAGCCCATTCGTTTAAAGGCGAAAGTCAGCAAAATCTTTACCGTCTGTAAACGGAGGTAGCGTTCGGTGCGGTTAGTGTTCGAGATGAACACCTCCACATGGAGGCAGCGTGGAGCAGGAGGTCGCAGGAGACGCATGCTGAGGAATTTCTTCACTTGTAAACAGGTGACTCGCTTTACACCATCTCTTTCACCGCTTCGAACGGCTCTGTAGCTCCCGTGGAGTCATGGGACACAGTGTGCTGTGGTCGCATACTTTAAAATCTCTCCCGGTGTAGTGCGTCATCCGGGGACTTCCCCACGCACTGTTTTATGAACACTACGTATTTATGTTATGCAGTGTTTATGATTACTACATATTCAAACACACCAGTTCAATACAAACTATTCTCGCGTGCTGCTTTCGCGTACCGTATAGTATGGAAGTACGCCATTTCTGATGCAGCCATGGTTTTTACGGGATCCCAGGTGGTTGCTTGTTTGGTTGCTTCCCATTTATATTTAAACCAGTGAATAGTCTCCTCATTTAGTCCGTCTCTGGGTGTTAATTATGGGGAAAGTCTTCATTTTATGAAACACTGTGTGACACGCTGTATCTCTGGTCTCAGTGTAAAGAAAATGAGAGTGTTGATGAAACGCCTGAAACATTCCAGCCTACAGCACGACAGCATGGCTAACCACAGCATGGTGGAGGAGCTCCACTGTCCATAATGCTGGTACTTGCCACATGTAACTGCATCTATTAAATAATTATTTAATTAAATTGTTAATATATATACACATATATATATATATATATATATATATAAAATGTTATGGGGATAAATAAATAAATAAAAACGTTTATTTTTATTTTATATATTAACATTATCTTCATGATTACCTGTGGTATGATGCCCTGCTGGCCTGGCTCCTGTTTGCCCATCATAGTGTAGGACTTCCCGGCTCCGGTCTGGCCATAAGCGAAGATGCAGACGTTGTATCCCTCGAAGGCGTGCAGCAGCATTTCCTCCCCGATGTCCAGATACACCTGCCTCTGGGACGCGAACGCCGGGTCCTCGTCCTGCGGCGAACAAGGGAGTGACATTATTTCTCAGTGAGCTTCACAGGCAAACGCTAGGTTTAAACTTTACTACATGTAATCTGCATATGTAAACACTGTAACAGATCCTACACAGGTCACACTTTTATTTCAGTGCATCTAAAACATGAAGCTAACAGTGTGCGTCACGCTGTAACACGTAGCCCAGGTGACCCCTCACCTCCCCCACCACTTCATCAACAACAATAACATACCATCTCTGACCAGAGGCGCCTAACCTCTCACATACGACCGCAGGGTATTTCTCAGACTGCTCTAAAACTGTTATGATCTTCAAAATGTTCATTACTTTAATTTTTTAAACACATGTTACATGTTTAAAGTTTGAATTAAAGGGGAATTCCACCCAAATTCTGCATAACTGAATGGTTAAGATGTCGTCCAGGGTGGTTTGGGGTAAAACGCTGTAGAGAACGTCAGAACTGATCACAGTGGTGACAGGAACCAGGCATCCATCTCTAAAAGCTCCCTCACAGAAACGGATTATAATATTATTGCTCAGTTCCTGTGACACAATAGTGCTGCTGAAGGTTAAAGCACAAAATTATTACACTCCCCCATGTGCAGGGTGGTGTACAGAAAAAGAAAAGAGAAAGAGAGACAGGAAAAAAAAAAAAAAAAAAAACACATTTTAAAAATATTTATGAAAGATTTTCCACTATTTTATCATCTGCATTCTGAAAACACTCGACAGGTGTATATTCACTTGTGATTTTCATAGTAAATAAAGTTTCTATATGTGTGTTGTAGACATGAAGAACCCTGATAGTGTGGAGGTATACATACAGGGTGGTGTAAAGAAATAATAAATAAATAAACAAACAAATAAATAAATAAATAAATAAAAAAAATAAAAATAAAAAAAAAAAACCACACACACACACACACACACACACACACACACACACACACACACACACACACACACACACACACACACGTTTTAACCATATTTCTAAAAGATTTTCCACCATTTTACCATCTGCATTCCACAAAAACTCGACAGGTGTATATTTACTGGTGGTTTTCGCAGTAAATAAAGTTTCTATATGTGTGTTGTAAACATGAAGAATCCTGATAGTGTGGAGGTATGCATGCAGGGTGGTGTAAAGAAATTAAATAATAATAAATAAATTAATTAATTAAAAAACAATAATAACAACAAAAAAAAAAAAAAAAAAAAAAAAAACACACATTAAGATTTTCCACTATTTTATCATCAGCATTCCACAAAAACTCAGAAGGTGTAGATTCACTGTCTAGAACCACTTCACACCAGACTCCCTCTGAATCACTCTGTTTACACCTCAAACTCTCCCATTTCCCCCTAAATAAAAACATCCTGTAAAGCTTTGTTTACTTTACTTTAAGGTTTGTGTACATTTAGCTCGGTCTTATTTTCTCAGTATGAAGAGCAGGTGTTAAATTACGACCTGGCGGTTTTCTATTGTGGACCATTCAAACCCCTTTACCCCAAATTTAGACTGAACACCCGAAAGGTTCGACACTGAAACAGGGGGAGGAAATGAGGCCTTGGGCTTCATGTTCAGGGGCAGTTCTGTAAGTCCTGACGAAGTACAACCATCTAAACGCCACATGATAATAAAGCTAAGATCTAAAAGTGTCTGTTTATTTTCTCAGCAGCTAATAAAAGCTGACTGTTTGTATTGAAAACATTTTGAAGTTTTAAAGCTCTGTGACAGTATACCTCTCCCTCTGAGCACCGCAAGCTACACAGCCCTGTGAACCTTCAGCTGTAAAGAGTTTCAGTGACGGACCCGACAGGAACCTGTTAGCGGCTTACCGTGCTGTGTGACCAGTAGGAATAATCAAACGTGAAGCTTTTCGGTACATCTTTGGGCTGCTTAGGATTGCTGATGCCTGAAAAACAAAAAATAAACAAATATAAAAAATTAGATAACACTGCTCTGAGAGTTTCATCGCAGGCTGTCGACCGAAACCCGGAAACTGCAGACACATCTCGATTTCATCTCTCTCACACAGCAACCTCACTAATATCTCTCCCATTAAAGTGACTATGAATTCATCCTGGCTCATTACAGGGCATCCAATCAGAACTCAGACTCATTTACACAGATCAGTCTTAAAGGGCCAGTACTTAAAGCATCTCCCTGATAAAAAGTCACTCCATAGGAATAACTGATGCTGTAATCTAGAATCAGCAGGAGCTCAAAATTAATTCTTAGAGGCGCCTTTTATCTGCGCTCAGGTTAATGACCACACACATGCCACACACACACCCCCCCCACACACACACACACACACAGACACACAGACACGCACACAGACATAGACACGCGCACACACATAGACACGCGCACACAGACACGCGCACAGACACGCACACACACACACACACCCACAGACACACACGCACACCCACAGACACACACGCACACCCACACACACACACGCACCCACACATAGACACACAGACACACACAGATAGACACACACACAAACACACACACACACACACACACACACAGACAGACACACACACACACAGACAGACACACACACACAGACAGACACACACACAGACAGACACACACACACACAGACAGACAGACACACACACAGACAGACACACACACACACAGATAGACACACACACACACAGATAGACACACACACACACACAGATAGACACACACACACACACAGATAGACACACACACACAGACACACACACACACACAGATAGACACACACAGACAGACACAGGTCAAAAGATCTCCAGCACAGCAAGATTGCCTCTCCATAGAGACTCCATTCACAGCCTATAGAAACTCTGAGTGGGCCTCCTCTCTCTCTGTCTCCGTCTCTGTCTCTCTGTCTCATTAAAGACAGTGAACTCTTTGTATGGCTGTGGAAAAGCATTAATCGAGTAAAGTTAGAAGAGTGATTTTAATAGTCAACATTGAAGTGTGAGCTCATTCCTCGGCCACAAGTCCATAAATAAGAGCTGCTGTATGTAATACTGTCTGTCCACGACTGTACCAACTGCTCCATCAGCTCTACTCAGCATTCAGTTTGTTTATTCCTAATCATATAAACAGAATCTAATCTAACGGTGGAGAAATCTGAGATTCCATATTTCATTAAAATGCTTTAAAATGGAATTAAATGAAGCCCAGTTATTACCAGACCTAGACTGAACACTTCAGAGACGGGATCAACACTTCCCAAACTGAGCCATTTAGAGATTTAACTGCTCAGAGACTAAACTGCTTCCACAGCCATCAGTCTGGAGATCATTCCCAAACTGAAATGGGTTTGAGACTGACTAGCAGTGGGGCTGAATTCTACTCTGAACTGGTTTGATGATGATTTCTCCACACAGTGAATGTTCAGGGGTCTAAATTACAAAACCTGGTCCTGGATCAGCCTGTATGGTGAGAGGTTTAAAGGAAAGGCAGGGTGGAGAAGAACCACACACACACACGTCTGTGTTTGTACTGGAGAGAGGTCAAACCAAACACACTGCCAGCTCCTCGGATTCTTTACATAGAAACAGAGAGAGAGAGAGAGAGAGAGAGAGAGACGGGAGGGAGGGAGGAAGGGTGGGAGAGGGGAAAAAGAGTGAAAGGAAAAGAAGAAAAAGTGTAGAGAAGAGAAGGGCAGGAAGGAGAGGAGAGGGAAAAAAGACTGAGAGAAAGGGGGACATGGAGGGAGGGGTAAAACGGTCCCACACCTCTGGAAGAACGGTGGAAACGTTGTGTAAGAGGAAGAGAATGTAGGAGAACGTGCGGTCAGGAGCTCAGGGCCAATGCTAACACAAACCAGCTAGCGTAACAGAACCAGCACAGTGCAGCAGCTAACACGGAGACGGCAGCGCTAATGTTTACACAGTACACAAAGCTACCACAGACAGGAGTCTGCATTCCTTGCTAATGCTAGCATGCTAGCAAGGAAAAGCTAGCGGTTATATGCTAGCAGCTCTGTGTTAGCAGCTTGATGCTCAGAGAGCTAACAGCATAGAGTAGCTAACATCAAGCTGCTCACAGAGCTGAAAGCACAGAGCAGCCAGCATTAAGAAGCTAGCACATAGCAGCTAGCATTAAGAATCTAGCATTGAGAAGCCAGCACAGAACAGCCAGCATTAAGAAGCTAGCACAGAGCAGCTAGCATTAAGAAGCTAGCATTAAGAAGCTAGCACAGAGCAGCTAGCATTAAGAAGCTAGCACTAAGAAGCTAGCACTAAGAAGCTAGCACAGAGCAGCTAGCATCAACACTTCTTTCCTCAGAGCACACAGCACAGTGATTTATCTGATCTCTGATTTGTTTTACACCATTTTTAAGAACCAGCTGTGATGAACAGACACACCTCATATTGCTTTGAAGAAAAAGAAAAAAAAAAAAATCTTACTACATTAAAATATTGTCACTGTCCGAAGAAAAACAACAAGTCTCTCCAAAATATAACTTTATAGGAGAGGCCAAAAACCTTAAATTGCATGAATTCAATTTTTTTAATGAAAATTTTCAAAAGTCAATGGAACCAGACGTCCTTCCAAACACCATTGGACCTTTTCTGTTTGTCCATTCATCATGCAATTCTCACACAGTGCAAACAGCAGCTGCAGTGTTCAAATGATGTATAAAAGTCAAAATGGACAAAATTGAAAATGCATGTTTTTTATTGGACAGCGACGGTATATGGATTCCTAATAACGGTCCTTAATTAAAAATATTAAAATATAAATTAAAATACCATTCAAAGTCATTTGGATCACATGATCTGTGTGTCACACTTACAGGTGGACTTGTCCTGCATCTGAATCACACACTTTGCTGCGCGGTTCGTCTCCCGGTTGTTAAAAGGCCTCACTCGCACTGCCACCTTCACTGAGGACGCCATGATGACCAGAGGACCAATCAGCTTTCAGCAACTGAAGGACGAGAAGAAGAAGAAGGAGGAAGAAGTGAGCATTAACCCTCCTGATAAGAGACAACAGACATAAATACATAAACACATAAACACATAAACTGCACACGGGCGCGCATCCACACTAGCGGCGTAAATATCCAACCTCCAAACGACCTGATAAGATTACAGTCCTTCAGGAACCGGAGCCATCAGAACTGATCTATGATCCCGTCCGGCTTTAGAGGGAAATTTCACCAATTTTTTTTAGAAATTCCTGCATAATTGAGCACTTGAGGCGTAAACAGAGTGATTCAGAGTGGGTCTGGTGTGAAATGGTTCAGATGTCTTGACAGTGGTGGGGATGGGAAGCAGGGTTCTCCATGTCTACAACACAAACCCACCAGTGCACCTACATGTGTCCTCTGAGCTCATGTGGAATGTTGATGATGGTTCTGGAAAATTCTGTGCTTTTTCCCTTAGGGACTACTTTCCCCTCAAACCCCTTTTCATGTATCCCTCCACCACGAGTGGCTGTTCAGGCCAAAATCTTCTCAAAGCGATTATAAAACAACATCTGAGACATCAGACAGCATTCATAACCATTTCATCTAAATGAGGACGTCTGGTTCCATTCACCACCAATGTAATCACTCCAACTAGAATTCATCATTTCACATTAACCCCCTCTGAATGGAATCACTCTGTCTGTACATTCATTCAGTCACCTGGTTATTCACACCCGGGTGTCAGGCTTGAGTTTCAGAGCTGCTGTTATTCAGAGATTACTGTCCAAGTTCTCTCAGCTTTATTCTCCGCTGAGGAGCAGCCGAGGAGGCCAGAGGCCAGGAGCTCAGGTTCTATTTCCTCTTTCCAGTTTCCCACACCTCCACACCTCTCCCAGAGCAGATCATTTACCATAGACACACACACACACACACACACACACACACACACACACACACACACACACACACACACACACACACACACAGAGGGAGGCGTGTACCTATGTGAGTAACAGGTGTTTCCTTCTTCAGGATAACAGTCGGGCAGGCCGCCAGGTCACACTTCAACACAGGACGAACTGAGCTAACCCGTAATTACAGCGCACACTGCTACAAGCCCACCCTGCTGTTATAAACACGGTCCCTGAAGGAAACGACGCTGTTAATAACAATGCTGGACTGTCACGTGACTTCACCAACAACAAACGACTAATCTCAGCTATTTCTTTAACGCAGGGAAACCACCGAGCTGAACAGATTTGAGAGGGAACGCTCTGAGACGGAATTGCATGGAGACTGAACGCTCAGACGGAATTGTATCCAGACTGATCGCTCTGAGACAGAATTATTTCGAGACTGAATGCTCTGAGACGGAACTGTATCAAGACTGATCGCTCTGAGGCGGAATAGTATCGAGACTGAACGCTCTGAGACGGAATTGTATGGAGACTGAACGCTCTGAGACGGAATAGTATCGAGACTGAACGCTCTGAGACGGAATAGTATAGAGACTGAACGCTCTGAGACGGAATTGTATCGAGACTGAACGCTCTGAGACGGAATTGTATCGAGACTGAACGCTCTGAGACGGAATTGTATCGAGACTGAACGCTCTGAGACGGAATAGCATCGAGACTGATCGCTCTGAGACAGAATAGCATCGAGACTGATCGCTCTGAGACAGAATAGTATAGAGACTGATCGCTCTGAGACGGAATAGTATAGAGACTGATCGCTCTGAGACGGAATAGTATAGAGACTGATCGCTCTGAGACGGAATAGTATAGAGACTGAACGCTCTGAGACGGAATAGTATCGAGACTGAACGCTCTGAGACGGAATAGTATCGAGACTGAACGCTCTGAGACGGAATAGTATCGAGACTGAACGCTCTGAGACGGAATAGTATCGAGACTGAACGCTCTGAGACGGAATAGTATCGAGACTGAACGCTCTGAGACGGAATTGTATCGAGACTGAACGCTCTGAGACGGAATTGTATCGAGACTGAACGCTCTGAGACGGAATAGTATCGAGACTGAACGCTCTGAGACGGAATAGTATCGAGACTGAACGCTCTGAGACGGAATAGTATCGAGACTGAACGCTCTGAGACGGAATTGTATCGAGACTGAACGCTCTGAGACGGAATTGTATCGAGACTGAACGCTCTGAGACGGAATTGTATCGAGACTGAACGCTCTGAGACGGAATAGTATAGAGACTGAACGCTCTGAGACGGAATTGTATCGAGACTGAACGCTCTGAGACGGAATTGTATCGAGACTGAACGCTCTGAGACGGAATTGTATCGAGACTGAGCGCTCTGAGACGGAATTGTATCGAGACTGAACGCTCTGAGACGGAATTGTATCGAGACTGAGCGCTCTGAGACGGAATTGTATCGAGACTGAGCGCTCTGAGACGGAATTGTATCGAGACTGAACGCTCTGAGACGGAATTGTATCGAGACTGAACGCTCTGAGACGGATGTATTGAGACCTAACGCTCTGAAGACGGAATAGTATCGAGACTGAACGCTCTGAGACGGAATAGTATCGAGAGACTGAGACGCTCTGAGACTGAATCTGAGACGGAGTATCGAACGCTCAGACTGAATGATAGAGAGACTGACGCTCTCTGAGACGGAATTGTATCGAGACTGAACGCTCTGAGACGGAATTGTATCGAGACTGAACGCTCTGAGACGGAATTGTATCGAGACTGAACGCTCTGAGACGGAATAGTATCGAGACTGAACGCTCTGAGACGGAATAGTATGGAGACTGAACGCTCTGAGACGGAATTGTATAGAGACTGAACGCTCTGAGACGGAATTGTATAGAGACTGAACGCTCTGAGAGGGAATTGTATCGAGACTGAACGCTCTGAGACGGAATAGTATGGAGACTGAACGCTCTGAGACGGAATAGTATGGAGACTGAACGCTCTGAGACGGAATAGTATGGAGACTGAACGCTCTGAGACGGAATAGTATGGAGACTGAACGCTCTGAGACGGAATAGTATCGCGACTGAACGCTCCGAGACGGAATAGTATGGAGACTGAACGCTCCGAGACGGAATTGTATCGAGACTGAACGCTCTGAGACGGAATTGTATCGAGAATGATTGCTCTGAGACGGAATAGTATAGAGACTGAACGCTCCGAGACGGAATAGTATCGAGACTGAACGCTCTGAGACGGAATTATTTCGAGACTGAACGCTCTGAGACGGAATAGTATCGAGACTGAACGCTCTGAGACGGAATTATTTCGAGACTGAGCGCTCTGAGACGGAATAGTATTGAGACTGAACGCTCTGAGACGGAATAGTATCGAGACTGAACGCTCTGAGACGGAATAGTATGGAGACTGAACGCTCTGAGACGGAATAGTATCGAGACTGAACTCTCAGACGGAATTGTATCGAGACTGAACGCTCTGAGACGGAATTGTATCGAGACTGATCGCTCTGAGACGGAATTGTATCGAGACTGAACGCTCTGAGACGGAATTGTATCGAGACTGAACGCTCTGAGACACACCACCACTCTGAATAACTGTTTACATTTTAACACGTTCATATATGTAGAACCACCACGTTAACTACATAAGCTGCCTCTAGCCAGAAAAAGAACACAGAAGCTCACTACCAGAAAACAGGCCTATCACCTAAAAAACTTCTCAGATAAAAAAATAAATATTGAGTTTAGACCCCAGTGCTTCCGACATTCACAAAATCTTAAATGTACAGCTTTGAGTACTTTAATTATGGGTTTAATTTCTTAATAAAGGAATTAATTCTTAACCCCATGCTTTAAGTATTTAACCTCAGTACTTAATAGGGGTGCACCGATCCAGCTTTACCAGCACCCATACATAAACCTTGCATATTTGTCGATACTCGATATTGATCTGATTCCATTTCTGTATGAATAAACCATATACTTCACCATGTTGTACTTCACCTAGCCCACTCATACAGCTGACACTCTGGCTCGCTCCATGCTGTTGGTCCTGTTCGTAAGTCTAGTCTACTGTAAGGTCTGCAGGCCTTCCTGCAGATCCACCTCCGGCCACTCAGGGGAGACAAAGAGCAACCACTGAGCAATCAAACGGCAAAAGCTAACACCTGCAGCTCATGCTACTTAAGCCTGAGAGTGCCGGCCCTTGGTTCACGTTGCCACATGCACATGTCTCTCGTGAGTAGCCGGGAGAAGGTTTCAAGCCTCAAGGCAAGTCGCTTCTCCCCCTCTTTGGAGTCGGGTGTCAGGAGCATTTCATTGTGAGGCTCTTTTTTGTTTGAGGAATTCGTTTTGCTCTTCTTCGTTGAGCTCGCCAGTTTTTCCTCCTGGCAGTCTTTGTTTGTCCTCCGTACGCTAAGAGTCCGCTCTGCCGGGGAGGTGTTAGCTCACCACAGTGACCACCGCGGTTCGAGCCACACTGAGGTGCGACATTGCCCCGTTACATCTACAGGCACTGCACATACATGCTCCGGAACACATAGCAAACGCATTAGAGTGGGGATCGGCCCCATGGATCGGCCTACTCACCCGATAACCGATCCAGCAAACTCACCCGATATCCGATCCTAAATTCAGACTGGTGCACCCCTAGACGGTTTATGCAGGGCACTGAACCTTCGTCTAAAGTCAATAATTACCCTCCACCCCAGACGGGACTGGTTACCGGTGGTTACACAGGCAAAGTACAATCTTACAAAACTACATTTTCCACATTTTCCACTTCAGCTTAAAGAATGAAAGCACAGTAGTCATTCCAGTCACTGCTGAGAAATGCAGACGTGTGTAATCCTCCATATGTCTTAGGCCTGTGCCAGTTACAGAATCCTGAGCGGGTGGGGAGAGGTGCGGGTTGGTGACCAAGACCGAGCTTCAGCTCACAAATCACCAATCATTTCCCCTCAGAGAGAAAAAAGCCTGAATGAAAAATAGAAGACAGAAACTCGATAAAAACATGGCCTAAAAACACCGATCAGGGTGTGAGCTGGGTGGGCGTGGCTTATTAGCAGCCTGATTGACAGCCAACTTTCCAAAACTCCTAGACTGCTCCGCTTCTTCCTTCACAACTAACAACTATCCACACGCTAACAGACGTGTAGTCAGACAGCTGGAGCAATGCACGGAGGACAAAATGGATGAAGGGACAAACAGACAGAGGAGCGGATATTCAGACAGACTAACTAATAAAGAAACAGATGGGGAACACATGAAGGAGTGGAGAACGAGACGGGGCCGCTGGCAGACAAAGAAACAAGCAAACAAAAAGATGGAGGGACAAGCAGACGAACAAACATATGGGCAGACAGAGGGACAAGCAAAGCGTGAAGGAATGAGGGACGGACAGACGGACAAATAAACAAAACCTGGACAGACAGCAACATGGATGGACAACCTCGGACGAGTGGAAGGACCCGATATGCAAATGAAGCTCTGTGTGGATAAAAGAGGTGTTCGGATGAAGGGATGACCGGACGAAGGAAATGACAGTGATGGGTAAATGGATGAACCACCGGCATCCTGCTGGTCCTTGGTTTTGCCGCCAAGTTCAACTTCCTACCTGTGATCAGAGACTGTGTGGGCGGGGCAAGAGACATCCACACCGTGATTGGTCAGGGGGAGGCTTACGGACACGTCACCCAAGATTAGGACCGACCAGCTTACATGGAGAGAGGAGGAATACGGTGCAATGTGCTTGTGTCTGCCTTACTGGTCTCATACCTGTTAGTCCCTCTGTATAGGTAGCCAGGCCATGTCGCCTGCCAGGTAGTCACCTGCTCGCAACCCTGTTAACAAACCGTATAGATGTGTTCAGGCTGTCTGTCAGAGCTAACAGTCTGGTCCTTGATTCTCTCTGTCTGAGCTGAACTGGCTGCCCTATTCCTGTGTCGGTCCTGATGCTGCTACTACATCTGCTCATGGACTGGGAGTCGCTACTGTCTGGCTCACCTTTAAACACCCCACCGGATGCTCCTGGCTGTTCCTCCTGTCGGAGGCTTGGCCGAGCGTCCTGCTGCTGACGCTCCGATGACCCCAACTACGTAACTACAGACCAATCAGACATTTCAATAGTCTCTCTCCACCTTAACAAACATCCCGACCACGTCCTGTCCTTCACTGGTCTTGTATCGGTGTTGACCCGAGAGGATGGTTTCCCTTCTGACAGTCTTGGTTCCCCCTCTCCAGTGTTCCTCCTTGTGGAACTGAGTGGGGTTTCTCCTCTGTCTCTGTAGGCACCTTTGCGCTTGCTTCACGATGGGCGCTCGGACACCAGGTTTCGTTTGTCACAAGCTGCTTTTTGTGATACAATCTGTTTGTAAAACGTATGCATATATAAATAAATGCTGACTTGACCAGGACTCCCATGCACAGTCAGGTATCCTCAGTCCAGCTCCTACACGTCTGAGCGTGACCTCACTCAGCTTCATCTACCTACACACATATAAGAAACCAATCCTAATATATATTATGAGTTTCTGGCGACTATGGAAATGAACGTCCTAAAAATCAGACAGGGATCATTTTCTGTTCTACAGAGATGAGTCTACACTGAACAGCACTGGCTTCATGCAGCTCTGCTGGTCTACAGCATTATCAGGCCCGAGTCTACAAGCCCGCTGCCCTTTGTCCCCGATGGCCAGCTGTACTAACGCATGCGCTGCTATTAACACATGCCGGGGTATTTTTGAATTTTCAGGCTAAGGCTAGTCCGGAATGAAGGGACAGTATGGGCTAGTCTGGAATGTGCCTTAAGGGATTGTCGGTGCATGTGCTCCGTTAAAATGTCTGTCAGAAACTTTCAGACCACAAAAAAAAAAAAAAACAGAAGCCGAAGGCACGTAGAACTACACCCTCCAGAGCCGGACACGCACACAGCTCAGTGACACGGCCTGCATGACACACATAGCTGCCATTACACACATATCACTGCCCTTCTGAAACACGCTCGGGCTTACGCAACCGCAGCAGGTGATTACAGAGCCTCCCTCTCTTTCTCTTTCTTTTCCAGCTATCCACATTTGTTCTTCACCATGACGGTCTGTTTACACGCTATCCTCCCCAGTACAGCCCCCTTTCACTCTCGCTCTCCACGCCTGCAGTACTACACATCTATCTCATTAGTCAGTCGCCCCAATGAGATTATATAGCATACTCGATGCATTGGACATGATTGCTATCATAGATAGTCGTCAAGTGCCATTCAAATAAAAAGCAATGCGGGAATAATCTTCTAATTAGCAATCAGCTTAAATCACGATTTCTTTATCACGCTATATTTGAACAGCATTCCCCTCTTTTACTTCCGTTAGAAAGCAAAGTTTGAATAAACAGAAACTCAATAGCAGCTCATTCTCAGGCTAATCACACCAAGCAGGTAGTTAGCATTAGCTGTCAGCAAAAAAAAATAAAAAAACTACCATGACAGGAAGCCTACTTATGCTAACTAGCTGCTAGCACTGAGCTTTCGTAGCCTAATTTCACCTTTGCTTAGCCATGTAAAAAAGTTGACTTTAGAAATTATTAATTGATGTCTACTAGTGGCTGCTTATGCTAAACAGGCTAACTACACTAGCTTTGTTTAGCCTTACGGCTAACTACACTAGCCTTGTTCAGCCTTACGGCTAACTACACTAGCCTTGTTCAGCCTTACGGCTAACTACACTAGCCTTGTTCAGCCTTACGGCTAACTACACTAGCCTTGTTCAGCCTTACGGCTAACTACACTAGCCTTGTTCAGCCTTACGGCTAACTTAGCCTTGTTCAGCCTTACGGCTAACTTAGCCTTGTTCAGCCTTACGGCTAACTTAGCCTTGTTCAGCCTTACGGCTAACTTAGCCTTGTTCAGCCTTACGGCTAACTTAGCCTTGTTCAGCCTTACGGCTAACTTAGCCTTGTTCAGCCTTACGGCTAACTTAGCCTTGTTCAGCCTTACGGCTAACTTAGCCTTGTTCAGCCTTACGGCTAACTTAGCCTTGTTCAGCCTTACGGCTAACTTAGCCTTGTTCAGCCTTACGGCTAACTTAGCCTTGTTCAGCCTTATGGCTAACTTAGCCTTGTTCAGCCTTACGGCTAACTTAGCCTTGTTCAGCCTTACGGCTAACTTAGCCTTGTTCAGCCTTATGGCTAACTTAGCCTTGTTCAGCCTTACGGCTAACTTAGCCTTGTTCAGCCTTATGGCTAACTTAGCCTTGTTCAGACTTATGGCTAGGTAGTATTTAAACTGGAAGCTAGAAGATTCCTGCTAAGGATGAGTTTATGGTGAACACTCAGAACGTCCATGTTGACATCAGTTGCTATGTGGCTACTAGGCTAAGCAAGGCTAGCAGGTAAATACATATACACCAAGGTCCATTTACATCATAATTGGGTCAGTAGTTAGCTAAGCTGGGATTCCTGTCAGGCTCGTTTCTGGGCAGTTTTAGGACGAGCTGGACCCTCCTTCGGAGGAATTTGAAAGGATAAAGTTTTGGAAATGAGCTGAAGCTGTTTTGTTGGTTGTTTCTTTGAACTGTTAGGCCAGGCACCGAGTTCAATCAGCACACAATGCGAAATCTCTCCGTTACATCACACATCAAAAATAAAAACTACCGAGCTAATCAGTGCTACACAGCAGCATGAGCTGGAATTAGTTTTACTTATTAGGGATTTGTCTGTTTGTTGTTCAAAAAGTTCAATAAACTTTGCACACAATGCTAACAGCTAACTATCCAGCTCATCAAAGCTAGCAGGACGCTAACAGCAGCAGGCTTTCTCGTCTTGTTGGTGTCTATTCATCCACTGTTTACTGACTATAGTACATCATTAACCCGCATAACCGAAGACTGTTAGAAACTAAACCTCAGCTTTACAGCGCCGCACTGGACTCCTAGCGTGATGCTAATATTAGCATTACGTGATAATTTTTCTACGTTAATAAAGCTCCAGCACAAATCAGATCTACACAGAGCGTACTGTAATATGTTATGATTGAAAATAAAAAATATGTTTCAGTTTTTTCTAATTACTTTCACCCCCCCCCTCGTCCCGGCAGGACATTTCCTCTGTGCTATTTGGCAAGAAGATCACAAGTCTATGCGTGCGTCCGGAGATCAGATGACTTCAGTGCTAACAAGGCTGTACATGAGCTGTAAACTCAAAGGTAAGGAGATTAGCGAGGAATGCGCTTGTTGTTTTGCAAAAGCAAACATGTCCGACGAAACTGTGACGCTCCTAGTGTCTGTGTGGTTCCTCACCAGGCGTGTCTGTGAAACCCCCTCACCATCCACGGAGAGCAGAAGTAGATAAGGAAGGACTGAAGAGTTCAGGCTGGATACGTCGTTCTCTAACTGAAGCACAGATTAGCTGCAGCAGCTCGCGCGGTTCAATCACAGGCTTAAATCAATTCTGAAACTTTAACCCAGAATTGATCCTGATCTCTCTGACTGTCCAGCGGCCCGCTGAGACACCCGGCACACGCAGCGCAATTCACACTAGCAGGCAGCACAGGGAGGCAGACAGACACAGACAGGGAGGCAGAGGGAGACAGACAGGCAGGCAGAGGGAGACAGACAGAGGCAGGCAGACAGACAGACAGACAGAGGCAGGCAGGCAGGGGCAGACAGAGGCAGGCAGAGAGACAGAGGCAGGCAGGGGCAGACAGAGGCAGACAGACAGACAGACAGAGGCAGGCAGGCAGACAGACAGACAGACAGAGGCAGGCAGGCAGACAGACAGAGGCAGGCAGGCAGGGGCAGACAGAGGCAGGCAGAGAGACAGGGGCAGACAGAGGCAGGCAGGGGCAGACAGAGGCAGGCAGGGGCAGACAGAGGCAGGCAGGGGCAGACAGAGGGAGACAGGCAGGCAGGCAGAGGGAGGGAGGCAGGCAGAGGCAGGCAGGCAGGCAAAGGCAGACAGACAAGCAGGCAGAGACTCTGTGTCTCTCTCTCTCTCTGTCTCTCTCTCTCTCTGTCTCTCTCTCTCTCTGTCTCTCTCTCTCTCTCTCTGTGTCTCTCTCTCTCTCTCTGTGTCTCTCTCTCTCTCTCTGTGTCTCTCTCTCTCTCTCTGTGTCTCTCTCTCTCTCTGGTCAGCAGGCTGCCGGGCATTTAAATGGTCACATTTTTGTGATAAGGGTGAAAAACAAAGGAGCGCCTGGCAAACAAATCCAAACCAGCAGCACAAAAACACTCGGCCATCTCCGAACCTGCCTGACGATAATCGTTCCCCTATCCCTGTACACGCAGAAACACTTCCCATCCAAAACAGGAATTCATCTTTATCCTTCATCAGCACAGCAGTGCCTATCCAGCACCACTCAGCTGCTCAGACTGGATCCACTGCGGTGCTGTCTTCCACTTCTAATGAAGACCAGGGAACGCTCGTTCTAGATCAGCTCAGGTTAGTGTGAAACTCGCCGCTGTAGAGACTCGGACTGTTCACAGGGGTGGAGTTCTACGATCCGAGTCCTTTCATGGTGAGGGGGCAGGTAGGATGTTCTAAGGCAAAGCTATTCCTTCTAACCCCTTTATTTAAGGGGGGCGGGATGCTGAGACGCAAACAGACGTGGGCTGGAGGTGAGGGAACGAGCATTGTAACCGGAGGGTCGCCGGTTCGTTTCCCGGGACCGACAGCAACGACTGAGGTGTCCTTGAGCACGGCACCTAACCCCCAGCTGCTCCCCGGGCGCTGTGGATAGGGCTGCCCACGACTCTGGGCAAGTGTGCTCACTACTGTGTTGTGCATGTGAGCTTACTAGTGTGTGTGCTCACTAGTGTGTGTGCGTGTGCTCACTAGTGTGTGTGTGTGGTGTGTGCTCACTAGTGTGTGTGTGGTGTGTGTGTGTGCTCACTAGTGTGTGTGCTCACTAGTACATGTGTGTGTGTGCACTTACTAGTGTGTTGTGTGTGTGTGTGTGCACTTACTAGTGTGTTGTGCGTGTGTGTGCTCGCTCACTAGTGTGTTGTGTGCATGTGCTCACTAGTGTGTTGTGCGTGCTCACTAGTGTGTGTGTGTGTTCACTAGTGTGTTGTGCGTGTGCTCACTAGTGTGTTGTGCGTGTGCTCACTAGTGTGTTGTGCGTGTGCTCACTAGTGTGTTGTGCGTGTGTGTGTGCTCACTAGTGTGTTGTGCGTGTGTGTGTGCTCACTAATGTGTTGTGCGTGTGTGTGTGCTCACTAATGTGTTGTGCGTGTGTGTGTGCTCACTAATGTGTTGTATGTGTTCACTAGTGTGTGTGTGTGTGTGTATTTTCACAGACGGGTTAAATGTGGAATACGAATTCCTCTGTGTGTAAAAGTGAATGATTGGCTTCACCAAAATTTAAATAGATTCCGAGTGGGCTTGGTGAGAGATGGTTCCGATGTTCTTTACAGTGGTGCTGATGAGAACCAGGGTTCTCCATGTCCATAACACACACCCAGGCACTATATTTGCTATCTAAACCACCAGTGAGCCTACACCGGAGCCGTATACGGAATGTGGATGATGGTAAAAGAGTAGTACCCCTCCTCCATAAACGGATTTTTAAAAATCTCTTCTCTTATCTAACTAACTGAAACAGCAGCTCAGACATCATACTCCATAATCCAGAACCATAGAACCATAGAATAACTTTCCAGATTGTATCCAAAATTTTCCAGGGACTTTTGTGCCGCTTGTAGCACAACAAACGATCAGCAATGTGAAATCCCGAGTGGCGGAGTTGCTAGGCTTTGCTACGGAATTACCGATGCATCCCACGGAGAACGCATTCACTAGTAGTAAATACGAGTCTATACGTGTACTGTGGACATGGAGAACCCCGGTTCCCATCTCCACCACTGTAAAGAACATCTGAACCACGTCACTCCAAACCCACTCGGAATCACTTTACTGACTGGGCACCTTTAACTGCGCCGGACCATCCTAGTTCGTTCTAATGAGCTATGAGTTCGGAATGACATCCTTTACTCCTTGATGACTCCACTCTGAGCTCCGTTACAGACTGAGCGGTCCCGAGTGGCGGCCCTGTGTGTAGGAATGTTCTCAGGGCGGTATGAATCGACTGCAGTGCTGAGTCAGCGGTGATAGGCTGCTCGTATACGTTACGCTCAGTCACTGTGTGCGGATGGGAAAGATACCTCACCAACAGGAAGACTGGCAGCAAGCGGAATAACTGAAGGAGTGGGAGAGCGCCCGCGGCGGGATATGAATTAAATCTGCATGCCGTCGTCGGTGTGGATTCTTTACAATCCTGCCGACTATCAATTTGTCAGGAATGCACCTCCGGCTGAACCACACTGAACACCAGCCTGCAGCAGATACACGATAACGAGCTAGTTCAACACGCAGGACCTGCAGGAACAGTGTGTGTGGGGTGGACGGAGAGAGGAGGAGAGGAACCTCTCTCTCGCCCTCTTTCTCTCCCTTTCTCTCTCCCTCCCTCTTTCTCTCTCTCTCTCTCCCTTGCCCTTTCTTTCTCTCTCTTTCTCCCTCCACATCTCAGCCTCTCTCCCTTTCTCTCTCTCCCTCCCTCTTTCTCTCTCCTTCCCTCGCCCTCTTGCCCTCTTTCTTTCTTTCTTTCTTTCTCTCTCTCTCTACGTCTCAGCCTCTCTCCCTTTACAACTCGGCCTCTCTCTCGCCTATTTTCTTTCTCTCTCTCTGAGTCCACGTCTCACCCTCTCTTTTTCTCTACGTCTCGGCCTCTCTCTTTCTCTCTATCCTTACCTCTTCCTCCCTCCCTCCCTCTTTCCCTCCCTCTTTCCCTCCCTCTTTCTCTCTGCCTCTCTCTCCTTCTCTTTCTCTCCCTCCCTCTCTCTCTCTCTCCACGTCTCGGCCTCTCTCTCTCTCTCATCTCACCCTCACTCACTCACTCGTCTCGGCCTCTCTCTCTCTCTCACCCTCACTCGCTCACTCACTCACTGTCTCTCTCTCTCACCGCCTCTCTCTCCTTCTCTTTCTCTCCCTCCCTCTCTCTCTCTCGTCTCGGCCTCTCTCTCTCTCCCTCACCCTCTCTCCCTAAGTCTCGGCCTCTCTCTCTCTCTCTCTCTCTCTCCCTCTCCCTCTTTCTCGTCCTCTCTCTCTCTCGTCTCGGCCTCTCTCTCTCTCTCTCTCTCTCGCTCACTCACTCACTCACTGTCTCTCTCTCTCTCTCTCTCTCTCTCACCGCCTCTCTCTCCTTCTCTTTCTCTCCCTTTCTCTCCCTCCCTCTCTCTCTCTCGTCTCGGCCTCTCTCTCTCTCTCTCCCTCACCCTCTCTCCCTCTTTCTCGTCCTCTCTCTCTCTCTCTCTCTCCCCCTGCCTCACCCTCTCTCTCGCTCTCTCTCACCCTCTCTCTCCATTTCAGAGACAAAAGCTTTGAAAACTAAACAAACGGCTAAAACGGCAAATCACAGCAGAATCGGAGGAGCAGGTCAGAGAGGTCAGAGTTCACCTGACGCTCAACACTGTGAGGTGATGGACATGTTCAGCTGACACCACCCAATCTGATGGTCCATGATAACTTTCATAAACCACTTTATTTAAGGGGCCGGGACGCCGAGGTATAAACAGGGCGATCCAGGGTGGGTTTGGAGTGACGTGGTTCAGACGTTCTTTACAGTGGTGCTGGTGGGAACCTGGGTTCTCTTAGACATCGTAGTCCATAACCACAGAACCATAGAATAACTTTCCACGAAGGAGCTTTCGGTCCTGGTTCAGAGAGCCAGCCCATAACCCTTTTTTGGGAATATCTAGATTGTATCCTAAATTTTCAAGTGACTGTTGCGCCGCTTGTAGCACAACAAACAATCAACAATGTCAAATCCAGAACGACGGAGTTGCTAAGCTACAGAGCTACTCTTGCATACCACGGCAACCCGTAGTGATGCTGGACCGCCTCAAAAGATCTGATATGAGAAGTCTGAACATGGGAACCAGGCGTTCACCCCTAAGGCTGTCTCCACCACTGTAAACCACTCTGACTCATGAATCATTAGCGGTATGTCCTTATGACACTTGTTTACACTGGAGTAGAAGAATTTAATGCTAATGCTAACATTAGCCATGCACCATTACACTACTTGTTTACATTAGAGTGAGGGTCTAATGCTAACATTAGCAGTGCACCTTTAGGCTCTTTAGGAGAGTCTAAAACTAATGCTAGCATTAGCGCTATGTCCATTTGCAACTTGTTGATGTTGGAATAGAAGGATTTAATGCTAATGCTAACACGCACCCTTACACTACTTGTTTACGAGTGAGTCTAATGCTAACATTAGCAATCCGCCTTTAGGCTCCTCATTTACAGTTAGAGTGGGAGAGCCTACAGCCAAAGCTAACATTAGCATTGCACATTTAGGCTTCTTATTTACGTTGGGAGTGGGAGAGTCTCAAGCTAATGCTAACATTAGCAATCCGCCTTTAGGCTCCTCATTTACAGTTAGCGTGGGAGAGCCTAAAGCTAATGGTAACATTAGCAGTGCACCTTTAGGCTCCTTATTTACGTTGGGAGTGGGAGAGCCTAAAGCTAATGCTAGCATTAGCAGTGCACCTTTAGGCTCCTTATTTACGTTGGGAGTGGGAGAGCCTACAGCTAATGCTAACATTAGCAGTGCACCTTTAGGCTCCTTATTTACGTTGGGAGTGGGAGAGTCTCAAGCTAATGCTAACATTAGCAATGCTCCTTTAGGCTCCTTATTTACCTTGGGAGTGGAAGTGCCTACAGCTAATGCTATCATTAGCAGTGCACCTTTAGGCTCCTTATTTACGTTGGGAGTGGGGGAGCCTACAGCTAATGCTAGCATTAGGGGTGTGCATTTATGCTACTTGTTTACACTGGAGTAGAAGAAATTAATGCTAATGCTAACATTAGCGATGCACCCTTACACTACTTGTTTACGTGGAGTGAGGGTGTAACGCTAACATTAGCAGTGCGCCCTTAGGCTCCTTATTTACATTGAGAATGGGAGGGTCTAAAGCTAATGCTAACATTAGCGGTGCACCACAGTTTCAATCCAAACTGAATTTCCTGTGATCGGGTTCTGTACGACTGAAATGCTGCTGATGTGCAATAAGCGTCTCCTTCTCCAGACACGAGCTGCGTCAGAAGAAGAACTGACGCTACAGGTTGGGGGAGTAAATACCGGCTGAGTGTAGAGCTCAGCGTGTTCACACAGTCAGCTGATGTACAGTCAGTGGTCAATATTATCTAGAACGTGGCCAGGTCCCAGTTCTTTTCTGGATCTACTACTACTGACAGGGAACTTGACCAGTTCCATCAGTTAAGCTTAGAACTTCATCATAAGAGGGGTTGGTTCTTCAAAGGTTCCTTAATAAAGGCAACCGATGTTTTACAAACAATAGCTCTATGTGGAACCATCTAATTCTTAAACGGCGTTGGGAAACGGTTCTTCAGACTGACAGAGAATGTGCTCTATATGGTTCTGCATAGCACCTCTCCAGAATAATAATGGGTTCCATGTACAGTATATATAATTGTTCTGCACTATGACAGTTCTTCTTGGATTCTCCAGTAAACGGAATGGTTAGAACCATAATCTCTAGACGGAACCACTAATGCTTAAATGGTTCTTTGCATATGGTTCTTCAGACTGATGATGTACAGGGCTTCCTACTGTACCACCAGAAAGGGTTCTCCAACTGTTACACACGTGACAGTTTCACAGTAGCAGAACCCTTCTCGGTGCGATACAGAACCATAAAGAACATTAATCTAAAGAACCATTTTACCATGTAAAGAACCATTTCTTCAAAGGTTCTTTACATCATAACAACAGAAGAACCTTTTTTGGTGCTGTATAAAACCATTATCAAAAAGGTTCTATATAGAACCATATACAACATTCTCCATCAATCTGAAGAACCATTTTGGCCTAAACGGTTCCATACAAGACTCGTGGTTCTCTGTCTGTCCTGAAGAACCCTGGAGATCCATCTCTGGTGACTTTGGACTGGTATTTGACTCGTACAGTAAATTACAGTTTCACTGAACTCTACAAACCCACTTACCACGTTTTACAGCACGGTGACTCCAGAACCGAACAGAACCGGGCTCCAACAAAAAAATCAAAGAAAATAAAATCAGCCAAAACAGAAAAAAAGATCAAAGCGCCGACTCCCTCTGTTCGTCCTCAGCCAGCAGCACCTGTTGGCCTGAGCTCTGTCCACATGGCGGCGGAGGGACAGGCGGAGAGGAAAGTTGGGTGGAAGTTTTTTCCCCCTCCGGTTCGTCCACAGACTTCAGCCGCAACCGCACATCCGAACCGAAAGCAGCCCACGTACGCAGAATCGCTCCTCCGGCCTCTTTTCTCCGACTGTAGAGCGGCTTTCCACGACAAACGATGGAGCGTGAAAGAAGAATAGTCCAAAATATGACCTATCCCAAATCACTGTCAGACACACCTCTGAAAAGGAGGAAAACTTGGTCAAATCCGGCCTGTAATCCCGAAAAAGTGCCCACTTACTCCTAAAAAGTGACTAGGGCACGTGGAAGTGGATTATTAAAAGCTAAAACTGATTAAAACCAAACGGGAGAGAGGGAAAAGTCGCCGGTGTCTTGGGCCCTGCCTGCTCTCCCCGGTAGATCCCTCCGCTACGACATGATTTGTTTCCCCACCCGTATTGCGGAAAGCCCCGCCCCTCCCGCGCTGCTATTGGTTGGCAGTTCAACGTCACCCGAGTTCCGCTGTTCTAGAAAACTTGAAATACCTAGAACATATATCAATAATAAGATACATTTTAATCATAATAATAATAATGGGATATCCGTAGACTTCAAAAGTGGTGTAAGCTATCTAGAGTTGGAGTTTGTCGACTCCTAAGCCAATCACATCGCATTTGGGCGGGGCTCCTGGTAGTTTGTTGCGGAATGAGTGACGTTGCATTTTCTTTTTTGCTATTTTCTTTTGTTTTCTCGTTTTCAGATCGAACAGATGGATCGTTAGGGTGCTTTCACGGACTATCTTTAAACTTTTATCGGTTGTTTATGTAAAAAAGACACTATTCAAGGTTTAAAGAGGAGGGGGCGTGTCTTTGGAATGAGGTGACGTGGTTTATTTTGTTCATTCCGGTTTTTTTTTTTTATATTATAGATGATCTGGCTTCCCCCTCTCATTTTGACACTGAACTTGTCTTCCCTCTTTACTTCTTGTACAAATAAAAAAACCGAAAGAGAGAAGTAGCAGAAGCTTGTAACGCAGGGGTTGGGTTTGGCGGAAAACGGGTGGGGGGACAAAAACACCGGTCAGAGTGCTGGTATCCGGCTGTGGTCCGTGTCATTTTTGTGAAGGGAGTGAGGAGGGGGGAGGGCTGTGTTAAAGTGACAGCAGAGGGGTCTGTTAATAGAGTTGCACGTCACCCTCACTAACACAACACCTCTTTCCAAAAAAAGAACCTGCACTGGAGTACGAAGTGGGAGGAGCTCTGAGTATAACCCAAACAAATGATGAAACACTTGTTGATGGTAAGTTTCTAATATTAGCATCAATTACACTGTGTACACAAACTGTTTACACAAACTAAAAACTTAGGTTAATGGGCAACAGCCCAGTAACAGGACTGGGTATAACCCAGACCTGGAATCTTTCAAAAGTAAAAAAGGGGAGGGGTTTACACTGTGCCTCCAAAAAGTGCAACAATTCAAGAATAATATTTCTCAAAAGTAAATATCAAAGATTTTACCGTCTACACGACATAACGTCCTGCAAATGAAAAGATTCAGGGAATTGGAGAAACTCTGTATGTGGGCTCTCGGACAGCACTGCCCATATTGTAATGAAATTACTGTGTCGGATCGGGAACACTTCATTTACATTTACATTTACATTTACATTTACATTTACTTCACCAAACATCATCCCCAAACACAGCCTGACACTGCTCCACACATGCAAGTCACAACTCTACCATACAAAGGGGGACTCGTATAAACATATCCAGGAACACCGCCGCCTTCTCTGGGCCCGAGCTCATTTAAGGTGGACTGAGGTGAAGTGGAAAGATGTCCTGCACGTCTGTGAATCTCCATTAATGTTGAGCGATGGATACAGGGTTTGGAGCAAAATATGCTTGAAACATCTTTTTCAGGGAGACATAGACAATAAACCTCATTGTGCTGGTCTTACATCGGAATGCAGTCTCTGTAAATGACTTAGGGTGCTAACTGACACGCCTGCAGTTTAGACCCGTCACCCACTGAAAACATTTAAGGAGCTTAAATCGATGTCAAGCAAGAATTGAAAACTTTTCACTTTCAGATCAACAGATTCTCATTCTCCTCGGTTCCCAAACACTTACAGAGCACCTTTAAAGGAAAGGCTGATGAACACAGTACTGAACATCCACCGGCCAAACTTTTCATAACGTGTTGCTGCATCAAATTCCACATGGGCAATTGTTCTACAATACCTTACATACCTGTAAACCTTACATACCTGTAAACCTTACATACCTGTAAACCTTACATTGTGTGTAGCTGTATATGTTTATTACAGTGCTCAGTGCAGCAGTCCGGATGTAGAGCACCAGTCTGAGACAGTCAGTACAACGGATGGAGCACCAGTCTGAGACAGTCAGTACAAAGGATGGGGAATCAGTCTGAGACAGTCAGTACAGAGGATGGAGAATCAGTCTGAGACCGTCAGTACAGAGGATGGAGCACCAGTCTGAGACACTCGTACAGAGGATGGCGAATCAGTCAGTACAGAGGATGGAGCACCAGTCTGAGACACTCGTACAGAGGACGGAGAATCAGTCTGAGACAGTCAGTACAGAGGTTGGAGCACCACTCGGAGACAGTCAGTACAGAGGATGGAGAATCAGTCTGAGACAGTCAGTACAGAGGATGGAGAATCAGTCTGAGACAGTCAGTACAGAGGATGGAGCACCAGTCTGAGACAGTCAGTACAGAGGATGGAGAATCAGTCTGAGACAGTCAGTACAGAGGATGGAGAATCAGTCTGAGACAGTCAGTCTGAGACAGTCAGTACAGAGGATGGAGCACCAGTCTGAGACAGTCAGTACAGAGGATGGAGCACCAGTCTGAGACAGTCAGTACAGAGGATGGAGCACCAGTCTGAGACAGTCAGTACAGAGGATGGGGAATCAGTCTGAGGCAGTCAGTACAGAGGATGGGGAATCAGTCTGAGACAGTCAGTACAGAGGATGGAGCACCAGTCTGAGACAGTCAGTACAAAGGATGGGGAATCAGACTGAGACAGTCAGTACAGACGACGAAGCTCCAGTCTCAGACAGTGAGTACAGAGGACAGAGCAGAGGACGGGCTGTTGTGTGACACTGTTACTAAGATGAATAAGATAAATTGAAAGTGAAGTACAGCAGAACAGGAAGTGAGAAAGTGCCCAGAATGTGGACTGCATGTGCATTGTTAGCTGTTCATGAGTGTGATGGCATGTGGGAAGAAGCTTCTCTGTAGCCTGGTTGTCTTGATCCTCATTTGGCTAAAGCGCCAGCCTGAGGGAAGACACTGGAGCAGGTCATGGCCAGGGTGTAAATGTTGTCTTTGCATAATTTTCAATTTAACATAGAGTTCAGTGAATTTCCACATCATTGCATTCAAATTGAATATACAGGTTCACACTTATTTGGAAACAGGGTTAGACCAGTGATGAAAAAGATAAATAAGTTTGGTTAAGAGCCTGGAAGTAATGTTTCACAGAGCTGTTCACAGTGGGGGTGACAAGCAAATATATTATTTAAAAACTTCCACTATTTTACCTAAACATTCCATAGAAAACTCACATGCAGTAATTCAATAGTACAAACCGGATTCCAAAAAAGTTTGGAAAACTTGAATGCAATGATGTGGAGGTGCCAACATCTAATATTTTATTCAGAATAGAACACAAATCACAGATCAAAAGTTTAAACTGAGAGAATGTATCATTTTAAGGGAAAAATATGTTGTTTCAAAATTTCATGGCGTCAACAAATCCCCAAAAAGTTGGGACAAGGCCATTTTTACCACTGTGTGGCATCCCCCCTTCTTCTTACAACACTCAACAGACGTCTGGGGACAAAGGAGACCAGTTTCTCAAGTTTAGAAATAGGAATGCTCTCCCATTCATGTCTTATACAGGCCTCTAACTGTTCAATCGTCTTGGGCCTTCTTTGTCGCACCTTCCTCTTTATGATGCGCCAAATGTTCTCTATAGGTGAAAGATCTGGACTGCAGGCTGGCCATTTCAGTACCCGGGTCCTTCTCCTACGGAGCCATGATGTTGTGATTGCTGCAGAATGTGGTCTGGCATTATCTTGTTGAAAAATGCAGGGTCTTCCCTGAAAGAGATGATGTCTAGATGGGAGCATATGTTGTTCTAGAACCTGAACATAGTTCTCTGCATTAATGGTGCCTTTCCAGACATGCAAGTTGCCCATGCCACAAGCATTCATGCAACCCCATACCATCAGTGATGCAGGCTTCTGAATGGAGCGTTGATAACTTGGGTTATCCTTATCCTCTCTGGTCCAGATGACATGGCGTCCCAGTGTTTGATAAAGAACTTCAAATCGTGACTCATCTGACCACAGAACAGTCTTCCATTTTGCCATTCCATTATTATAATAATAATATTTTCTATTTTAATATTTATTTCTGTATGTATGTCTATTTAATCCACCACTGACATGAAATCTGTGATGTTTCACCTCAAATGCCTGTGAATCGGTTATTGTTTATTTCATAACAGTGAGTGGACACAGTGTTGAAACACTCCAGCAGCACTGCTGTGTCTGATCCACTCACACCAGCACCACACACACTAACACACCACCACCACGTCAGTGTTACTACAGTGCTGAGAATGATCCATCATCCACATAGTACCTGCTCTGTGGTGGTCCTGTGGGGGTCCTGGCCATTGGAGAACAGGGTCATTGCAATTGTACAACTACAAAGTGCTCTTACATGGCAAGTATACACACACACACACACACACACACACACACACACACACACACACACACACACACACACACACACAGCTTGACATTCCAACACTAGAAGAACAGACAGACAGACAGACAGACAGACAGATACATAGATAGATAGATAGATAGACAGACAGACATACAGATATAGATAGATAGATAGATGATACATAGATAGATAGATAGATAGATAGATAGATAGATAGATAGATAGACTCAAACAGACTGATATAGACAGACAGACATACAGACAGAGATAGATAGATAGGTAGATAGATAGGTAGATAGATAGATAGATAGATAGATAGATAGATAGATAGATAGATAGGTAGATAGATTCAAACAGGCTGATATAGACAGACAGACATACAGCCAGAGATAGATAGATAGATAGATAGATAGATAGATAGATAGATAGATAGATAGATAGATAGAATTCCAGGACAATGCATGTGTAGACAGACAGACAGACAGATAGATAGCTAGACAGATAGACTTGATTGATTCTGAAGCAAAAACGTATGGTTGTGAAAGGAACCGTCTTTTGCTAGAATACCTAACATCTTTATAAGTGTGTACACTAATACTTTACAGAGGTGACTGTATTAAATCACCAGCAGTACCCAGTACCTTTTATAACAATCTAATAGGTTTTAATCCCTAGTAGCGCGTGTTCCTCGCGCGCGCCCGTGCTGTCAACATTAGTCCTGTGAGGAACCTTTCTTAGCTTAGCTTCTGATTTAGCCTACTGATTAGACCCAGCTCAGGCCCCTTGCCTTAAAATAGCCCACAGGAATCTACCAAATATTTAAAAAGAATAATAATAATACATATAATCGTGTATATTGTTCCTATGTGGTGCGTAAACCAGCTTTGCTAACGCTCCGGTAGCTACGCGATGCTAAATAGTTGCAGCTAGGCTAACTACAGCAGGCTAGCAGGTTCATTAGCTACGTCTATTTTGTCCTTATGTGGCACCAGTGGAACTCAAACGGACTGCCGGTACAACAGAATGAACAGGTCGAAACGGATGAATATGACCAAATTCCATCATTCATAAAGTAAGCCGTTTTAATGAATTGTTCTGTGTTTATTTATATAATAAACCAACAAGTATGAAAAATAAAAGTCCAGTACTACCTCATCGTCACATAGATGTTTAAGGTAACGATTTAAAATCACTTAATGCTGAATATTTTGTGAATCAGTCATTTTGCGACGTTAAAAATGCATAAATACCAACGAATACAATATGATATACGGATATTCGGCTGAGCAATATAACGACAACGATTGAAAAAAAGTTGAACTACAAGTCCCATGGCTCAGTGCCGGGGTCGCTCGGTGGAATGTGTGGGAGTGATGTCATCTACGTGACAGATTTTGTAGTCCTTTTTGCAAATCCGCTGGTTAAAAAGTATTTTTGTCACGTATTGCTAATTAATCGTTTAAGGCACATACGTAGTGTGAAATATGATTCACTTTGGCACGTTATGCATTTCCGGTTCATTGTTACAGTGCACTTTGAACGCTCTAGCCACGTTCCTTCCTCTGAACCATCTCTGAGTTTGTTGCGCCCTCTGCAGGTCATCAAGGAAAGTGTACCGTCAGCAAGAAATCCCCTCTCAGCCTCCAGCACTCAGCCAGCGTGATGATGCATTTTGGCACAAAGTCCACAAAGTTCCCCGGTGAGGTCTCTGTATAAAGCTTATGAAGTAAATTATTGTACCTACAGGTATTCTACAGGTGAGTTTAGTAGACAAGACTATCATTTATTAGACAAGACTGTCCTTGTCTAATAAATGTATACATCAGAGAATTTCTACAGATCCCTCCTGTCTCTGTATATACTGTATTTTGTGTATATTTTGTGTATTTTGCATGTATTTAATATGTCTCTTATATCTCTTTATTTTAATATGTTTAGTTAGTACAGGGGTTGGACAATAAAACTGAAACACCTGGTTTTAGACTACAATCATTTATTAGTATGGTGTAGGGCCTCCTTCTGCGGCCAATACAGCGTCAGTTGGTCTTGGGAATGACATATACTGCGTCCTGCACAGTGGTCAGAGGGAGTTTAAGCCATTCCTCTTGCAGGATAGTGGCCAGGTCACTACGTGATGCTGGTGGAGGTTCGTCCTTCTTGGTGGTATGCTGACATTACCCTGGATACCGTGGCTCTTGATACATCACAAAGACTTGCTGTCTTGGTCACAGATGCGCCAGCAAGACGTGCACCAACAGTTTGTCCTCTTTTGAACTCTGGTATGTCCCATAATGCTGTGTGCATTGCAGTATGTTGAGCAGAACTGTGCTCTTACCTGCTAACTGAACCTTCACACTCTGCTCTTACTGGTGCAATGTGCAGTTAATGAAGATTGGCCACCAGGCTGGTCCAATTTAGCCATGAGACCTCCCACACTAAAATGACAGGTGTTTCAGTTTCATTGTCCAACCCCTGTACATATGTAGTGTTGTCCTGCTGTAGAGTATCAACCCGAGCCTCACCACAAGCATTTCAATGCGTAAATGCTTTTTAATCACCTGCATGTAGATCCATTTTAGGACAGTCTAGATGGACTTAGTATGTTCCTGAGTATTCTCAAATGCTAGTATTTCACCTCGACACGGAGATGTGTGGGGTAATCCCATACTCAAGTCAAAAACATTAGCACTGCAATTAATAAATTATTATTAAAATTATTTATTTACAAATGTCAAGGTACTTTTTAAAATAACTGAGTAACTGAGTAGTTGTTGAAACTAGATACATGTTCATTGTATATTTTTTAATAATTTTCCTGATTCAGTTTTTGAGATTTATGTTATTCTGCTGTGTTGGTTCAGTTCTTGCTCTGCTCACTCCTCTCATTTTGGAGACCAATTATTAATTATTATTATATTATATAATTATATAATATATTAATTATTGTTATCATTATTTCAGTGAACAAGCAGTTATTCATGTGTATCAGTCGCTTTGGGAATGCAGTGCATGAACCTCAGGAGGGAACTCGTCTTTAAGCTGTTCGGACTCAGTAATGACATCTAGTGTCCCTTTATTATTTTGGCAGTGAGGAATCCTTCGGCTGTGATCCATTAGACGTGTTTCCTGCTGCACCTCCTGAGCTGGTCAGAACGGTTTCACTTTATTCAGTCGTTTAGTGCTGATTTTAAGTTTGTGATCACTATTAATATTACAAATATTAGATTATTTATCTTGATCTATATATTGTACAGTGTATACTGAAATGTTGTGACTCCAGACAGGTGTTTTTACAGGTGTAATTCAGCATTTCATGTTTGCAGTTGAACATTTAATAATTAGTAATTGAAGTAATTAAATGAGAAGTAATAAAGTGTACTGTAATTATATCTGTATACAGTGATTAATAATTAAAAGGAATAATACATTAATCTATCTCAGAATTAAACACCACATTTAAAATATAATGTATTTTGGATATTTGTTTAGATTTGCATTAAATGTAATAAAAATTCTATTCTGAATATTAATTTGATCAACTTTATTTTTAGAACTATATTAAGAATGTTAATTTAAACTTTATTTTAATACTCAGTATTAATATAGAAGTTTGTACGGTGTTAGATATCTTTGCTTATTATTATATATTTTATTCTTGGTGTTAATATTCTAAATTTTTTATTCTGTATATAATTTGAAAAATATTTTTATTCTAGGTGATCATATTATTTGATTTTATGCGGGAATAATACCGTAAATTCAGAATAAAAAGGTATTAGATTTGTAATTATGTGTATTTATATTATTTAAACCTCATTTGATGTATATTTTATTATATTAGAACTGTTTTCTGAATGGAGCGGACATTTGTTCTGACTTTCACTTTACTGGCTTCATCATTCTGTACTCATCCAACATGATGACCAGTGAAGTTGTTCAGATTAGAATCGTGTTTATCTGAAACGTGTTATTGATAACAGTGATTCCATCAGTGGTGGTTCTCAGTACAGATTTCTGTGTGCAGCTGTTTCTGCTCTTATATTATTTATTATTTTTCTGTAATAAACTGTAACAGAACCAAAACACACAGAGCATATAGCGCTCAGTGTGGGTGATAATGTGATCTGTTCACCTGGACAGGTGTGCAGTCATACTGGAAGCAACTCTTTGGAGAATTTGCCCTCTCCAGCAGCGCTGATGAGAAAAAAGAGGAAGAAAAAAGGGGGAGCTTCAGAGAGACGGGTTGCAGCAGTTACACGCCATATAACAGAGCTGAGGAGAAAACAAAGCTTCATAGATGAGTAAGAGTGAGAGAGAGAGAGAGAGAGAGAATCAGAGAGACAGAAAAAAGACATACAGAGATAGAAAGAGAAACTTTATTATTATTATTGCTATAATTATAAATAAATTATTATGTATCTCTGTATTTTTGTGTGTTGCTGCGCAATTAGATTTATAAATTTTTTTCTGCATACTAATTTTATTTTTAGAACTATTAAGGATTCATTATTTATTATTATTATTTTTTTTCTGTATTAATTTTTATTCTGTGTAGAATTTAAAAAATAATTTTGTCTGGGTATTCATTTTATTGGATTTTGTGTTGGAATAATTACTGATGGACAGAAAAAAAAATTCACAGAGATAGAGATAGAAAGACAGATAAGGAAAGAGACAAGCATGGTGAGAGAGAAATAATAAAAGAGACATTATCATTATTATTATTATTATTGTTATTATTATTATTTTTATTATTTTTTTTTCCTCTGCTTAGTATTGTTACTGTGTTGCAGGTTGAAGGTTGACAAGTGGGGAAACAGCACCGTTGGTCTGAGGTCTGAGTGGCACTGTGTGTGTGCTGAAGGAGAGCAGGACGACCACCAATCACAACACCCAGACAGCCATGTCACCTGGAAGGTCAGAGTTCATGTCACTAGAACTTCTTTTTTGCGTCTGCTCCTTATTACACCCATTTTGGTAACTCATTTATTCAAATTAATTCAGAGGTAAAGTAGTCCCCAGAGAACGCTTATTACTTCACACAGA
>JAMWET010001219.1:42500-55000 GCA_024036415.1 Prochilodus magdalenae | reverse complement strand
TTGCTTTGTGGTTGTTGTGGTATCCCATATGGCTGCTATGGTGTTGCTTTGTGGTATCCCAGATGGCTGCTACGGTGTTGCTTTGTGGTATCCCAGATGGCTGCTACGGTGTTGGATTGTGGTTGCTGTGGTATCCCAGACGACTGCTACAGTGTTGCTTTGTGGTTGCTGTGGTATCCCATATGGCTGCTACGGTGTTGCTTTGTAGTTGCTGTGGTATCCCAGATGGCTGCTACAGTGTTGCTTTGTGGTTGCTGTGGTATCCCAGACGACTGCTACGGTGTTGCTTTGTAGTTGCTGTGGTATCCCAGATGGCTGCTACAGTGTTGCTTTGTGGTTGCTGTGGTATCCCAGATGGCTGCTGCGGTGTTGCTTTGTGGTTGCTGTGGTATTCCATATGGCTGCTATGGTGTTGCTTTGTGGTTGCTGTGGTATCCCATATGGCTGCTACGGTGTTGCTTTGTGGTTGCTGTGGTATCCCATATGGCTGCTACGGTGTTGCTTTGTGGTTGCTGTGGTATCCCAGATGGCTGCTGCGGTGTTGCTTTGTGGTTGCTGTGGTATTCCATATGGCTGCTACGGTGTTGCTTTGTGGTTGCTGTGGTATCCCATATGGCTGCTACGGTGTTGCTTTGTGGTTGCTGTGGTATCCCAGATGGCTGCTACAGTGTTGCTTTGTGGTTGCTGTGGTATCCCAGATGGCTGCTACCGTGTTGCTTTGTGGTTGCTTTGGTATCCCATATGGCTGCTGTGGCGTTGCTTTGTGGTTGCTGTGGTATCCCAGACGACTGCTACGGTGTTGCTTTGTGGGTGCTGTGGTGTCCCATATGGCTGCTGTGGCGTTGCTTTGTGGTTGCTGTGGTATCCCAGATGGCTGCTGCGGTGTTGCTTTGTGGTTGCTGTGGTATCCCAGATGGCTGCTACAGTGTTGCTTTGTGGTTGCTGTGGTATCCCAGATGGCTGCTACAGTGTTGCTTTGTGGTTGCTTTGGTATCCCATATGGCTGCTGTGGCGTTGCTTTGTGGTTGCTTTGGTATCCCTGACGACTGCTACGGTGTTGCTTTGTGGGTGCTGTGGTGTCCCATATGGCTGCTGTGGCGTTGCTTTGTGGTTGCTGTGGTATCCCAGATGGCTGCTGCGGTGTTGCTTTGTGGTTGCTGTGGTATCCCAGATGGCTGCTACAGTGTTGCTTTGTGGTTGCTGTGGTATCCCAGATGGCTGCTACAGTGTTGCTTTGTGGTTGCTGTGGTATCCCAGATGGCTGCTACGGTGTTGCTTTGTGGTTGCTGTGGTATCCCAGATGCCTGCTGCGGTGTTGCTTTGTGGTTGCTGTGGTATCCCAGATGGCTGCTACAGTGTTGCTTTGTGGTTGCTGTGGTATCCCAGATGGCTGCCATGGTGTTGCTTTGTGGTTGCTGTGGTATCCCAGATGGCTGCCACGGTGTTGCTTTGTGGTTGCTGTGGTATCCCATATGACTGCTACGGTGTTGCTTTGTGGTTGCTGTGGTATCCCAAATGGCTGCTAAGGTGTTGCTTTGTGGTTGATGTGGTATCCCAGATGGCTGCTACAGCGTTGCTTTGTGGTTGCTGTGGTATCCCAGATGGCTGCTACAGTGTTGCTTTGTGGTTGCTGTGGTATCCCATATGACTGCTAAGGTGTTGCTTTGTGGTTGCTGTGGTATCCCATCTGGCTGCTACGGTGTTGCTTTGTGGTTGCTGTGGTATCCCATATGACTGCTAAGGTGTTGCTTTGTGGTTGCTGTGGTATCCCATATGACTGCTACGGTGTTGCTTTGTGGTTGCTGTGGTATCCCATATGACTGCTAATATGTTGCTTTGTGGTTGCTGTGGTATCCCATCTGGCTGCTACGGTGTTGCTTTGTGGTTGCTGTGGTATCCCAGATGGCTCCTACGACATTGCTTTGTGGTTGCTGTGGTGTCCCAGATGGCTGCTACGGTGTTGCTTTGTGGTTGCTGTGGTATCCCATATGACTGCTAAGGTGTTGCTTTGTGGTTGCTGTGGTATCCCATATGACTGCTACGGTGTTGCTTTGTGGTTGCTGTGGTATCCCATATGACTGCTAATATGTTGCTTTGTGGTTGCTGTGGTATCCCATCTGGCTGCTACGGTGTTGCTTTGTGGTTGCTGTGGTATCCCAGATGGCTCCTACGACATTGCTTTGTGGTTGCTGTGGTGTCCCAGATGGCTGCTACGGTGTTGCTTTGTGGTTGCTGTGGTAGTGACTAGACTGCAGGTGATTTCACTTGCTGAGATGTCATTACTTGTAGTAAAGATGGAAGCCCAGAATTTCCCTCTTCTTTGGAGAGCCTCCACCCTCTGTGTCTGACCCTCTTGCATCGTCAACTGCAGCTTATGCTGGGTGTGTGAAGATGCAGAGCCAAACCAGATGGAGATGGAGGATTTGATGACGGATGTTATGTTGATATAGAAATGGACCAGCAGTGCCTGAGGCAGCTGTCGCAGAAAATACAGGCTCTGCCGGATCTTCATCATCACTGCAGAATGCTTGTGCCCAGGAATGTGTAAGACTAAGCCTGCCGACTGTGGAGTCGTGTATCTCCAGTGGAGGCAGTGGTGCAGGTGTCTTTCTGAATCAGTGCTCATCTCCACAGCGTTGAGCCTATTAGCTCCAGAGACCGTACAGAGTGGAGTCACCTGTAAACTTTTGGCTCATTAATAACTTATTAATAACTGAAAACCCAAAGATGATTTTAAAACAAACACTTTTAAACTTTATTATTTTATTTTATACTCCTTCTGATATTTTGAATCCTACTGAAATGAGAAAGGCTACAGATACACACAATAATGAAACGATAGAACAACATCAGTCATCTAAATGATGGGATTCAAGTCGATGTATCCATAGATCGTAGATTCATAGATCAAATATCGTTTTCTTAATTAAATCAAAGCTTGGTAATATCATCTCCTTCGCCGAGGAAACTAGCCTCATGCCTCCTGATGACTAACATCCAGCAACATTTTTAAGCCATTACTAAACCAATGAATGAGCTCATTGTTTTTCTGAAAGACCAGCATATTTCCAAAAACATGGACTCAGACTTGGATCTGCAGGAATGTAAATACCGCACAAAGGAATTTCACTGATTTGTAAACACGTTATACTTCAGATAGGCTAACAGCGCTATCAGCTAAGCAGCACTTTGAGGTGCCAAGCCTACTAGATTAAACCCATTACAGCATTAGTCATGCGTCAGTATGGAGAAGTTCAAAACCCCTGCAGTGGTTTATTTTTTTTTGGCTCTGCAAATATAGAACAGGGAAGGGAAGTTACGGGAAGTTCGATTCAAATTCAGGGAAATTAGCCAAGATGTGATATTAGAAGAAGGATTTTGCAAGCTTGCCCTTCGTCGCTCCTAATATTGCTGGTCACGCTCCAGGGAACCTAAACCTGTGTTTTCTTGCCTAATAGGTGAATTACATTCCTCAGTATGGAAGTATAGAGTATGTCTTATAATTTAGCATCTGTTAAATGACTGTCATGTTTCACCTGACGTGCCAAAAGTCATGAGACTGGAGCTGGAATTGTGTAGGACACCCTTTAGCCTGGTGGAGTGCAGCAACTCTGCCTGGCATCAGTTTCACAAATAAACGAAAGCTGTCTAGAGTGATGTTGAGCCGTGCTGTCTGGATAGCCATCCATGGTATTTATAGGTGCAGGATCTCCACAACGTCCTGTAAATGGGCTCATGTTGGGCATGTGCGTTCCTCAGTACTATTCAGAATGCTCCTTGAACCAGTTCCCAACAAGGTGGGCCCGATGGCACAGTGCATTAACCTGCCTGGATATCCCCTCATTATTAATGGTGGACTTCAAAACAGGACCATCAGTACTGGAGTCCCACACTAGGCCAGTGACTGTGTGATGTGTCTGCCTACAGAAGGGAAGTGGAGCAGCTGGCTTCCCGGTGCAGCAGCACCCACCTACTTACTGTACAACAGGCCGAAGTAGGGAAACAGTAGAGACGTAAGTGGACACCCAGCAGGGTGCGACACCCTCTCATCCTGGACATCTCGCCTTCCAGACAGCCTACACCTAACCTCTTGTGCTCCTTTGCAGCTCTTTATGATTTATAGTATTCTATTGTACTCTCCTATGCGCTTCTTTGTTCTGTTTATTGTTTATTATGTCATTATGTCGTGCGTGTGTGACTCACCCAGTCAAATTCCTTGTGTGTGTAACAAATGGAACTGGAAAAAAATTCTGACTGGGAATGTTAATAACTGTGAGATGTTGGCTGTAGCTTTACACAGCCAGACCTACATCTGTGCACACGATGAAATCACCAGTACCTTGGAATTAGGGTTCTCAGGAAATGTGTGTTTTTGGACTGTTTTGATGAAGGGTGACGTCCTCACGGTTTTAAGGAGGAAGATCTATTTGCACTGAGCTGTTAAACTCTGACTCTTGTGTTCGGTGTAAACAGCCTTGTTGATTGTGGTACTAATTAAGAAAAGCTGGACGGCGCATCATAAGACGAAAACCCAGGACGGTTGAGCACCAAGTTCCCTACATTAGACACAAATGGTACAACAGTCCTCACCCTATACTCCAGCAACTGGCCTCCTCACTTCCCAGCCATTTACAGACTGCTGTTAAAAGAAGAGGGGATGCTACACAAGGCAGACATAGCCAGGTCCCAACTTTTTTAAAATGTGTTGCTGCCATCACGTTTTAAATAAGATACTAATGTTCAATAAATGGTGAAAGGTCTCACTTTTAACACCTGATATGTTTCTTAGAATAAAATATAGGTCAATGAGATATGCAAATCACTCATTATTTACATTTTAGTGTTTTAAACAGCGTCTCAACTTTTCTTTGGAATTAAAAGTAGTAGTATAATAGTAAACTGTAGTTTAATAAATAATCCAGATCTATGTATGTATGGTTTTATAATCATTCTATTCTATTTAGTCTGTACACCACTGACTGGCTGATGTGTCTGCCTACAGAGAGGAAGTTAAGCAGCTGGTTTCCTGGTGCAGCAGCAGCCACCTGCTGGGTGGGAAGATAGTGTACATCCGTAGAGCGGCGTCACAACTACAGCTGATCTCGCTTCCTTATTTCTGAATGATAATAAGTGTGAAATGCTGGCTGTGAAGTTACACAGCCAGGCCTACATCTGTATACACCAAGGAATCACCGGTACCCTGGAATTAGGGTTCTCAGGAAGTGTGTCTGTTTTTGGACTGTTTTGGTAAAGGGTGACGTCTTCGTGGTTTTGAGGGGCATAATTTATTTGCACTGAGCTGTTGAACTCTGACGCTGTGTCTGGTGTAAACAGCCTTGCTGATTTCAATGGGAGCGTATTGGTTTTGGTGTTGCTGTGTTACAGGCACCATAAAATAATACCTGTGTAGGTCCCCATAGGAAACTATAGTAACGTGTACAGTGATGACACTTTTGTCTCTGTATCAGCACTGTGCTTTCTCATAGTAGTCAATTAAAGTAACAGGCTAAATTTAATCTAAGATTTAATAAGAATCTATAAGGGGATTCAGTGTCTTAGTATAATATTATTTTAATAAATGGCTGCCACTTAAACATTAATATCATTCTCCTATCTAGGTGTCCCATATGACTTCTGTTGTTCTGTTGGGGTTTAAAATTTATATTAAAATTTATATTATTTATATATATATATATATATATATATATATATATATATATATATATATATATATATATATATATATATATATATATATATATATATATATTTTTTATATATATTATTTATATTTTTTAGACCAAAAGCTTTTCAAAACTCTCAGGCAAAGACATCAGGCATGTATTGTTGTATTTTGTATGGATTATGGATTATTGTATGGATGTCTGGTTCCTATTACCAACACTGTGGACAGTTCTCTAGAGCCAAGCGTTATAAATAGATAGATAGATAGATAGATAGATAGATAGATAGATAGATAGAGACTCAGACAAACAGATGGATATAGACAGCCAGACGGATAGACAGATAGATACATAGATAGACAGACAGACAGACAGACAGATAGATAGATAGATAGATAGATAGATAGATAGATAGATAGATAGATAGATAGATAGATAGATAGAGACTCAGACAAACAGATGGATATAGACAGACAGACATACAGATAGATAGATACAGACAGACAGACAGTTAGATAGATAGACAGACAGACATACAGATAGATAGATACAGACAGACAGACAGACAGTTAGATAGATAGACAGACAGACAGACAGACAAGCAGACAGACAGACAGACAGATAGATAGATAGATAGATAGATAGATAGACAGACAGAGTATGTCTCACAATGCAGTTTCACAATGCACCAAACCACTCCGAGTGAACTTTTCCGGATCAGTTAGTTATGCATGGGTTTTGAAAAGCAGGTGGAATTCCGATGTACTGATGATGCAGTAGCGAAGCCGTTCACTGTGTATCATCTTTCCTTGTTAAACTGAAGGTCATTCAAGCTTTGTTGCCTTTCCCTGTCATGGCTTGTAGCGGGAAGCATTGATAGGACTCTGTGGGCTGGATCTTTTTCCGTGTTGCTCTTTTGATGACTAAGTGGATTATTATTCCTCCCTCCCATCCCGGTCTTCCTTCCCGATTACGTTACAAAAGTGAAAGTGGGCAGAGAGAGGGGGTGGTGGGAAATGCCATTTCTTAGAAACTCTGAAACGTCAGTTGTGGAACTCCAGCCCTCCACTTCTGTTTTAGCTTAAGAGCTTTTACCGTGGCTCGGCTGGAGCTCCGCTTAAATGAATATAAGCTCCTAACCCTCTTCACCACCACCACCACCACATTCCTCAGGATGGAGAATCGCTATGTTGTCTTCGGGACTCTGGTCTGCGCAAGCCTGGCTCTGACCCTCCTGGTCATGCAGTGGCATCACATCCGGTCAGTGACAGTGGAGCTGATGGATCTGGAGCGCAGGGTCAGAGCTCTACAGAAGGGACAGGAGCTGGGGCATGAGGGGGTTTGCTGCCCCTCACATATGTGCTGCGGGGTAGGTGAGTGCACATTTGAGCGTCCATCTGTTTGTCTGTCTGTTTAAACTGCAAAGCAAGAGCATAAAAATAGCAGGAACAGAAGCGAAACAATATTATCGTGACTTTGATGTTGTAAGAGTCGATTTAGTGATCTGAAAGTGAATGAAGTTGGTCAGGAGATGCGTCCAACAGGGTGCAGCAACAGAGTTAGCTCCGCACAGTAAATATGAATTCAGAATTATTACAGAATGCCAGAACAGTCATTTTAGTGCTATATCTGGAGTGTGCTGTACTGTAATTATTAATCCTAGAGCTTTACAGAGTAACTTGGTGTACAATAGTTAATCATAGAGACTTGCCAGAATCAGAGGTTGCCATGTCTACAACACAACTATAGCCATTTTACTATATGTGTACTGTAAGAGTGATTCAGAGTTAATTCAGTACAATATAAGGGATAAGGGATATACTGTACTGTAGGGAAATTAATTCAGTACTATAAGAGAGATATATTTCAGTACTGTAAGAGAGTTAATTCAGTACTATAAGAGAGACATGTCAGTACTGTAAGAGAGTTAATTCAGTACTATAAGAGAGACATATGTCAGTACTGTAAGAGAGTTAATTCAGTACTATAAGAGAGACATGTCAGTACTGTAAGAGAGTTAATTCAGTACTATAAGAGAGACATATGTCAGTACTGTAAGAGAGTTAATTCAATACAATATAAGGGATGTACTGTACTGTAGGGAAATTAATTCAGTACTATAAGAGAGATATATGTCAGTACTGTAAGAGAGTTAATTCAGTACAATATAAGGGATATACTGTACTGTAGGAAAATTAATTCAGTACTATAAGAGAGATATATTTCAGTACTGTAAGGGAGTTAATTCAGTTCTATAAGAGAGACATATGTCAGTACTGTAGGAGTGAATTCAGTACTATAAGAGAGATATATATCAGTACTGTAAGAGAGTTAATTCAGTTGTATAAGAGAGACATATGTCAGTACTGTTAGAGAGTTAATTCAGTACTATAAGAGAGACGTATGTCAGTACTGTAGGAGAGTTAATTCAGTACTATAAAAGAGACATATGTCAGTACTGTAGGAGAGTTATTTCAGTTCTATAAAAGAGACATATGTCAGTACTGTAAGAGAGTTAATTCAGTACAATATAAGAGAGACGTGTCAGTACTGTAAGAGAGTTAATTCACTACTATAAGAGAGACATGTCAGTACTGTTAGAGAGTTATTTCAGTTCTATAAAAGAGACATATGTCAGTACTGTAAGAGAGTTAATTCAGTACAATATAAGGGATATACTGTACTGTAGGGAAATTAATTCAGTACTATAAGAGAGATATATTTCAGTACTGTAAGAGAGTTAATTCAGTTCTATAAGAGAGACATATGTCAGTACTGTAGGAGTGAATTCAGTACTATAAGAGAGATATATATCAGTACTGTAAGAGAGTTAATTCAGTTGTATAAGAGAGATATATGTCAGTACTGTAAGAGAGTTAATTCAGTACTATAAGAGAGACATATGTCAGTACTCTAAGAGACTTAATTCAGTACTATAAGAGAGACATATGTCAGTACTGCAAGAGAGTTAATTCAGTACTATAAGAGAGACACATGTCAGTACTCTAAGAGAGTTAATTCAGTACTATAAGAGAGACATATGTCAGTAATGTAGGAGTGAATTCAGTACTATAAGAGAGACATATGTCAGTACTGTAGGAGTGAATTTAGTATTATAAGAGAGATATATGTCAGTACTGTAAGAGAGTTAATTCAGTACTATAAGAGAGATATATGTCAGTACTGTAAGAGAGTTAATTCAGTACTGTAAGAGAGATATATGACAGTACTGTAAGAGAGTTAATTCAGTACTATAAGAGAGATATATTTCAGTACTGTTAGAGAGTTATTTCAGTTCTATAAAAGAGACATATGTCAGTACTGTAAGAGAGTTAATTCAGTACAATATAAGGGATATACTGTACTGTAGGGAAATTAATTCAGTACTATAAGAGAGATATATTTCAGTACTGTAAGAGAGTTAATTCAGTACTATAAGAGATATATGTCAGTACTGTAAGAGAGTTAATTCAGTACTATAAGAGAGACATATATCAGTACTGTAAGAGAGTTAATTCAGTTCTATTAGAGAGACATATGTCAGTACTGTAAGAGAGTTAATTCAGTACAATAAGAGAGACATGTCAGTACTGTAAGAGAGTTAATTCAGTACTATAAGAGAGACATGTCAGTACTGTTAGAGAGTTATTTCAGTTCTATAAAAGAGACATATGTCAGTACTGTAAGAGAGTTAATTCAGTACAATATAAGGGATATACTGTACTGTAGGGAAATTAATTCAGTACTATAAGAGAGATATATTTCAGTACTGTAAGAGAGTTAATTCAGTACTATAAGAGATATATGTCAGTACTGTAAGAGAGTTAATTCAGTACTATAAGAGAGACATATGTCAGTACTCTGGGAGAGTTAATTCAGTACTATAAGAGAGACATATGTCAGTAATGTAGGAGTGAATTCAGTACTATAAGAAAGACATATGTCAGTACTGTAGGAGTGAATTCAGTACTATAAGAGAGATATATGTCAGTACTGTAGGAGTGAATTCAGTACTATAAGAGAGATATATGTCAGTACTGTAAGAGAGTTAATTCAGTACTATAAGAGAGACGTGTCAGTACTGTAAGAGAGTTAATTCAGTACTATAAGAGAGACATGTCAGTACTGTTAGAGAGTTATTTCAGTTCTATAAAAGAGACATATGTCAGTACTGTAGGAGTGAATTCAGTACTATAAGAGAGATATATGTCAGTACTGTAAGAGAGTTAATTCAGTACTATAAGAGAGATATATGTCAGTACTGTAGGAGAGTTAATTCAGTACTATAAGAGAGACATATGTCAGTACTGTAGGAGTGAATTCAGTACTATAAGAGAGATATATATCAGTACTGTAAGAGAGTTAATTCAGTTCTATTAGAGAGACATATGTCAGTACTGTAAGAGAGTTAATTCAGTACTATAAGAGATATATGTCAGTACTGTTAGAGAGTTAATTCAGTACTATAAGAGAGATGTATGTCAGTACTGTAGGAGAGTTAATTCAGTACTATAAGAGAGATATATATCAGTACTGCAGGAGTGAATTCAGTACTATAAGAGAGATATATGTCAGTACTGTAAGAGAGTTAATTCAGTACTATAAGAGAGACATGTCAGTAATGTAGGAGTGAATTCAGTATTATAAGAAAGACATATGTCAGTACTGTAGGAGTGAATTCCGTACTATAAGAGAGACATATGTCAGTACTGTAAGAGAGTTAATTCAGTACTATAAGAGAGATATATGTCAGTACTGTAAGAGAGTTAATTCAGTACTATAAGAGAGATATATGTCAGTACTGTAGGAGAGTTAATTCAGTACTATAAGAGAGACATATGTCAGTACTGTAGGAGTGAATTCAGTACTATAAGAGAGATATATGTCAGTACTGTAAGAGAGTTAATTCAGTACTACAAGAGAGACGTGTCAGTACTGTAAGAGAGTTAATTCAGTACTATAAGAGAGACATGTCAGTACTGTTAGAGAGTTATTTCAGTTCTATAAAAGAGACATATGTCAGTACTGTAGGAGTGAATTCAGTTCTATTAGAGAGACATATGTCAGTACTGTAAGAGAGTTAATTCAGTACTATAAGAGATATATGTCAGTACTGTTAGAGAGTTAATTCAGTACTATAAGAGAGATGTATGTCAGTACTGTAGGAGAGTTAATTCAGTACTATTAAAGAGACATATGTCAGTACTGTAGGAGTGAATTCAGTACTATAAGAGAGATATATGTCAGTACTGTACGAGAGTTAATTCAGTGCTATAAGAGATATATGTCAGTACTCTAAGAGAGTTAATTCAGTACTATAAGAGATATATGTCAGTACTCTAAGAGAGTTAATTCAGTACTATAAGAGAGATATATATCAGTACTGCAGGAGTGAATTCAGTACTATAAGAGAGATATATGTCAGTACTGTAAGAGAGTTAATTCAGTACTATAAGAGAGACATATGTCAGTACTCTAAGAGAGTTAATTCAGTACTATAAGAGAGACATGTCAGTAATGTAGGAGTGAATTCAGTATTATAAGAAAGACATATGTCAGTACTGTAGGAGTGAATTCCGTACTATAAGAGAGACATATGTCAGTACTGTAGGAGTGAATTCAGTACTATAAGAGAGATATATGTCAGTACTGTAAGAGAGTTAATTCAGTACTATAAGAGAGATATATGTCAGTACTGTAGGAGAGTTAATTCAGTACTATAAGAGAGACATATGTCAGTACTGTAGGAGTGAATTCAGTACTATAAGAGAGATATATGTCAGTACTGTAAGAGAGTTAATTCAGTACTATAAGAGAGACATATGTCAGTACTCTAAGAGAGTTCATTTAGTACTATAAGAGAGACATATGTCAGTACTGTAGGAGTTATTTCAGTACTATAAGAGAGATATATGTCAGTACTGTAAGAGAGTTAATTCAGTACTATAAGAGAGACATATGTCAGTACTGTAGGAGTGAATTCAGTACTATAAGATAGATATATGTCAGTACTGTAAGAGAGGTAATTCAGTACTATAAGAGAGATATATTTCAGTACTGTAAGAGAGTTTATTTAGTACTATAAGAGAGACATATGTCAGTAATGTAGGAGTGAATTCAGTACTATAAGAGAGACATATGTCAGTACTGTAGGAGTGAACTCAGTACTATAAGAGAGATATATGTCAGTACTGTAAGAGAGTTAATTCAGTACTATAAGGGAGATATATGTCAGTACTCTAAGAGAGTTAATTCAGTACTATAAGAGAGATATATGTCAGTAATGTAGGAGTGAATTCAGTACTATAAGAGAGACATATGTCAGTACTGTAGGAGTGAATTCAGTACTATAAGAGAGATATATGTCAGTACTGTAAGAGTTCATTTAGTACTATTCATTTAGAGTTAATTCAGTACTATAAGAGAGACATATGTCAGTAATGTAGGAGTGAATTCAGTACTATAAGAGAGACATATGTCAGTACTGTAGGAGTGAATTAAGTACTATAAGAGATATATGTCAGTACTGTAAGAGAGTTAATTCAGTACTATAAGAGAGATATATGTCAGTACTGTAGGAGTGAATTAAGTACTATAAGAGATATATGTCAGTACTGTAGGAGTGAATTAAGTACTATAAGAGATATATGTCAGTACTGTAAGAGAGTTAATTCAGTACTATAAGAGAGATATATGTCAGTACTGTAGGAGTGAATTCAGTACTATGGGAGAGACATTTGTCAGTACTGTAAGCGAGTTGTATAATTCAGTTGTATGATTGATAGTTTTTATTTTCTATTTTTTTTAAATAGTGTA
>JAMWET010001219.1:15000-37500 GCA_024036415.1 Prochilodus magdalenae | reverse complement strand
TCAGTGCAGATAGTAAATTATTGTCCATCAGTCATAGGCCATAGCATAGTGATGTTATCAGTTCAGACTGTCAGTCATGTCATCAGTGCAGACAGGCACTCAGACAGACTAAATTATGGTCTGTTGTGATGTCATCAGTGCAGACTGGCACCTATGGTTCATTGTGATGTCATCAGTGCAGACCGTTGCTAGTCATTGCATATGTTTCAGTGAAGGCCGTCAGTTATGAGCCATCGTGATCTGTGCAGAGAGTCATTTATAGGTTGATGTGATGTCAGGGCAGACCAGCACTTATCACACACTGTGATCACCAGTGCAGATATTGTAACGGGCCAGCTGTTACACCCACAGCCTCCAGAGGCCTTTAGAGATACCATTAAGGAATAGCACTTCTTCTTCGTAACTATATTGTTTTCAAAATATTTAGAGGAAGGTTTTTCTCACCCTGAGACCTTCGAGCTTCCCTTTCTAGTCCTTTCTCATGTCCCTGTAAAAAGATTCAGCGACTCGGGACTTGGCCACAAACTCTAAGGTCAAGGGTTTGACCCCATGAGAAGTGTTCCACTGCCACTGCTGTGTTTCAGAACAAAGCACTTCATCGGAAGCAGCTCTGGGAGTGATGTTTCCTGTAACAGAGGAAAAAAGCTATGCTGACTCAGCAAAAAGGCACGAAAGTACAGTTTAAAAATGCAGCCAGCTGTCATAGCTGCCCACTGGGAGATTGATTTTATAACACGGGAGATTCTTAAATGAACTACAACAACAAAAAAGGCCATCAGTAGGAGAACACATTTCCTGTTAATCAGTTCGCCCATCAGAGCTGTGTGTTCATGTGAATGTGTTTTCTCTTCCAGGCATACACTTCCTGGAGTCCGGATCAGTTCTCGAACTCTCCATCCCCCGCAAATCTGCTGAACTCAGCCTCGCTGCTCATGCCACTTTCCTGGGGATCTTCAGTATCTGAGCTGTTGCACTGCTCTGCTTTCCCTCCTAGGCTTTCCCTTATCTTTAACTAGGAACTTCTGATATCATGTTGGCTAAAGCCCTCCTGGAGCTTCATAAGTGTTACCAGAAAAGGTCAGGTGATGTCATGTTCACACAGTTCAGCTGACTGATTTATGGGATATCTATCTGTGTCATTTCCAGAAATTACCTCCAGATGTTTACTTCAGCATTAAAGTTCACCTCGAAAACAAGTTTCCTCTTGCTACCAGACGGAGTAACGCTAGGCTAATTAAGAAGGCTCATTTCAACTAACAACAGCTCCACAATCGCTCTGCCCTGCCAGAAGAACCTCAAGATATTTCATTGTCACTGTTCTAATTAACCCAGCAGAAGGAACGTTTCAGATTATGGCCTGTGTTGATATAGTTGCCAAAAAATTTAAATCCTGACAAAATGCCCAAAATGTACTTAAAATCATCCAGAATATGAAATAAAACAGCATTTAAACAGGACATTTGTAAGGCAGCTACTTCTTCATCCTACATTTACCTGATGCTCTTATCCAGAGCGACTTACGGGGTTATCCGTGTTACAGGTGGGCCAGTGCAGTGTTAGGAGTCTTTCCCAAGGGCTCTTATTGATGTAGCTCAGCGTTTGCTACCTAGACTGGGATTCAAACCCCATCTTCCATATGGGGTGGTAGCTCTCTGGTGGGTAGTGGTGTTACCTGTTGAGCCATCCTCTCACGTTGGACTAATTTGACTTGACACTACAGTGACTCACTATCGCCTCTTCAGGTACAACGTTGTAATACGGGGCAGGATGGGCCAGAGCTAACTGATTAGCATGGTATCTTCAGTAGGTATGGCTTTGACACCCTGTGAGATTAATGCTGTTATTTCTTCACATTCTGTTGATCGTTTTAGTTTGTCTAAGCTTCCTACTTTAGGTTTTGGAAGTACTTTTATAACTGCTGTGATGAACCAACCTATAGCCTTTAGTATCCCTGTCATTTACCAAATGAGCTACAGTTTCAACAAAATATTAATAATCAAATAATTCAATTTTGAGGTGTATCTCATTTAAATAACCTGAAATTTAGCTCACAAACTCAACACTGTTTTCAGACTGCGATCGTTTTGTAATGCGTTACACATGATAAGAACAGCAGCCGAACTTTTACATCGCCAACACTATATTTACGGCGGTTAGCTGACACTCTTATCCAAAGCGACATACAAGGCTAATCATATTACAGGTGGGCCAGTGTAGTGTTAGAAGCCTTGCCCAGGGACTCTTATTGGTGTAGCAGAGCATAGTCACCCAGGCCAGGATTCAAACCCCAGCCTTCCACATGTAGAGGTGGTAGTCTGGGTAGTTGCGTAACCCGCTGAGCTACATTAACATTCCACATACACTCAGAAGACACCTGTAGGTTCACTGGTGGGTTCCATAGTAAATGAAGAGTCTGTACATGTGTTGTAGAACCCTGGTTCCCATCACCACCACTATAAAGAACATCTGAACCCCCCCACACACGAACCCGCTCTGAATGATTTGAACACTGAATGATGCAGGAGTCCAACACAGCTTGATGGTTTTCGTGCTCCGACTCACCAACTAAACACTTAGCGGAAGAGTTGAGTCAGATGTGCTCCTAAATGCTCCAAGGAATCTAGACCTCCAGGACTGGACTTCTCCGAGTTGCGCAACTTATTTATTCTAAATGCTTTTAAAGACCTGCCAAAATAACCCAAACCCAAACTCTACCCCTTCCCCTGCAGATGCAACCCACTCTTCCCAGTATAGCAGGAGCGCACCTGGTCCGGTAACACCGGGGAATGCATGTGGGTGGCTTTGCTATAACACCGCCTGAAACAGGACGGTCATTCCTACCCTTATTACAGTAATCACAGTGGACTCACATCGGTCAGACGTAAGGACCTCTTCTGATAAAACTGACCAGCCTGACCAGCCTACTCGCGTTACTGAGGGCTGGTATCAGCATACCAGCCCTCAGTAACGCGAGTAGCTGATTTCACAATGCAGGGTTCTACAATATGGCTGGACTTGAGCCAAAAATGAGAGCTGAGGTGACCACACAGTGGCCACACAGGGGCCATAACTAACATCTCATAATGAAACTAAACGTGAAAAAGGGAATTAATACGGTATTAATAGTGTTAATATGCGGAAACAGGAAATTCCACCGCTTTTTTTCCTTCGGCATAGAATAATAGATTTCTACTTCAGAGGGGTTTGATATGAAATACAATTTTTACAAAAATAAATACAAAAATAATTGTATTATTGAATGGAATTTATAAACAGAGTCATTTTAAACATCGTCTCAGACTTTCTGGTCATGTAGTAACTTTCTGTGAGGGAGCTTTCAGAGGTGGACGTCCGGTTCCATTCACCCCCACTGTGAAAAGGTCTGACTTGATATGTTTCTCTATGCAGTAACGTTCCAGTTCACTTTAATAAGCGTAATGTTAATTTGATAAAAGCTTCCGTCATTAGAATTAAACATATCACCATTTGGCCTTATCCTATAAAGTGCCAAACCATCAACACTGTACTTGTAGTCGGGTAAATGTAACTACATTTAAGGATGTATATCATTTTTATATAATATTTTCTCTCTCAGTTTCAAAACTAAATGCATGCCAAAGACTGCACAAGATTCAGCGTGAGATCTTTGTAGGGACATTTCGAGCAACACCAATAGCTTTTCACCGTCTGGTATGTGTTAGCTCTCTTCATTCATCCATTACCTGAATAAAACCTATATGATGCTACATGTGCTCCTGGTGTGTCTGTTCTGCACTCAGCAGCGTGCATCAGAATTACAACAGCGACACCCAGTGGCCACACCAGCTCACATTCAGCTGCTGAAGTTCCACTGTCAGGTGGTGTAACGCTGCCTTTCAGTGTACAGGACATGATGTGATGTACAGCCCTGAAAATAAATCAGAGCCCACTCCAGGTTCTCCTTAAATCATCACCTCCACATGTACAGCAGGTTCTCAGTGAGGAACCGAAGGTTGGGTTCTAGCTTTACTGGCAGATACAGTGAGCGTCTGGTTCATAAGAACAAGGTCCAGCAGCAAACACACAGGACACCACAGCTACAGACTGGCAGAGGGCCAAACCCCCTCTCTACTGACCGTGATGAGCGCCACCTCATTCCAATGCCCCTTACCCACCGTAAGATGACCTCGAGTGACCTACAGAGAGACTGGCGAGCGGTGGCTGGGGTGAAACGCACAGCGAGCATGGTTCTAAAAACAGGCTTCTGGAGGTCATTAGTGATTTTCTAAATACACAGATCTAATACAATATCTGATCTGGAGTTTGGGAGACATGGTTCCAGTAGTGTAGAGAGGCCAGGAGGCCATCATTCTGCTGCAGGAGGAGCTCTGCTCACCACTTACCGAGCACAGAACACATGGGGGAGGTCAACACCAAGCATAGTATATATATATATATACATATATATATATATACAGTATATGAGTATATTAGGAGCTCCTGCTGCTGTCCACGGTGTCTCCACACATGAAGTCATTGGTCGTCTCCACCAAGACAAAAGTGGATCTCCTTACTGAAGCCTGACCTTACTGAGTCACTCCATGACAGTCTGGCACGACACCACTGCAGTCTTTAGTGAGTAGGACATGGAGGACATCACAGAGGACACCACTGTTCGCTGGATGTCTGCTATCGTGGCTGTCGGCTCAGTCAGGTACAGAGATAAGGCTCATCTATACTTACGTCACATGTGCAGCAGAGCCTAAAATGGACTCGTTCGCATGTCTCACAGTGTCAAACCCACATACCAGGTTTTTTTCTATAAAGGATGATAGTTTAGGTCATTTACATGACATGCATTTTTGTCTCCAAGTCTATTACCTTCCCCCAAATATTTAATAAATACATGAAATATATATAAAACGATTTCATAAAACCGCAAAAGTGCAAAAGTGCATCCATATAAAAATCATTTAAGTTTATTTTGTCTCTAAAAGTCTAAATGTATCATGTGGTACAGCATTTCAACCATCTATACTGACCAGAAACAGAAACCCATTTATTACATACAGCTATAAATAATACAGCGTGGTGTGATTTTATGTTTGAAAACTTTACATTAACGTGACTCACCCAAAAACTTTCCCCAGCAAGTTCTTACACCCTGACGGGTCAGGCGGTACAACCACAAAACAAGGGATTCTTATTTTGACATGCTTCACAAACGGGGGCGGAGTATTGCATCATAAAGAAGACCCCAAGCGACCTTCATGGCACGACGCCAAGGTTAGTAGCTCTTTAACAAATGTGATTTTTAAAAGATTTTTGTTAGAGAGATTGAGTTTACCATGTCAAGTGGTTCAACCGCGTCAGCAAAAAACAAAAAAATGTTATTATTATAATAATGTTTATCTAAAAAACGTTTAAACTCAAGAAGTATAAACTCGAGTTGATGGATGAAGGTTTCTATGGGTGTCTAAGTCGATGCCTGTTTAATTTGAATTAGTCTGGAAAGTCTGGTGGCACAACCTGAAGGTCAAATGCTACAGTCAGGCTTAAATAATTAAAATTACTAACTAAAAATACATATACAGAATTCATATAGATTTATTAGAATCCTTAACAGCCGAATCTACTATCGCTGATGGAGTGTTTGGTGTACCACTCTTTACCTTTATTACAGCTTCCGTTCTGTTCAGCAGACCTACTCTCATTTCCTCAGACAGACACAACAGTTCAGTCTTAAAAGCTGGCTGAGCATTTTCTTCTCCTCCCCATTCAAATAATCCCAAACACATTCAGTGATGTTGGGGTCTGGACTATAACCCTTACAGTATCACCACAGTGCAGGTATTATTTGTTTTGTGGATTATTCTCAACACTGCCCCCATACATACATACATACATATATATACATACATACATACATACATATATACATATATATAAACATACATACATATATATACAGGGGTTGGACAATGAAACTGAAACACCTGGTTTTATACCACAATCATTTATTAGTATGGTGTAGGGCCTCCACAATACAGCGTCAGTTGGGAATGACATATACTGCGTCCTGCACAGTGGTCAGAGGGAGTTTAAGCCATTCCTCTTGCAGGATAGTGGCCAGGTCACTACGTGATGCTGGTGGAGGTTCGTCCTTCTTGGTGGTATGCTGACATTACCCTGGATACCGTGGCTATTGATACATCACAAAGACTTGCTGTCTTGGTCACAGATGCGCCAGCAAGACGTGCACCAACAATCTGTCCTCTTTTGAACTCTGGTATGTCCCATAATGTTGTGTGCATTGCAGTATTTTGAGCAGAACTGTGCTCTTACCTGCTAACTGAACCTTCACACTCTGCTCTTACTGGTGCAATGTGCAGTTAATGAAGATTGGCCACCAGGCTGGTCCAATTTAGCCATGAGACCACCCACACTAAAATGACAGGTGTTTCAGTTTCATTGTCCAAACCCTGTATATAAACATACATACATACAATGAGAAACATCTGTCCCAAACCCTAATCCTAATCCTAACTCTGACTTTAGTCCTATCATAACCTCTATGCTAACCCTAACCCTAATCCTAACCTCAACCCAATCCTGACCCTAACCTTAACCCTAATCTTATATCAAATGCGAGGCTAACCCTACCCTTAACCTCGGCCCAAAACATAACCCTAACCCTGGCACTAATCATAACCTCTACCCTATCCCTAATCCTAATCTCAACCCCTCCTTAATCCTAACATCAACCCAACCCTAATACTAACCTCATCCCAAAGCCTAATCCTAACTGTAACCCTAACCCCACTGACTTTCACTGACTACCTCACCGGGAGACCACAGCATGTCAGGATCAGGGACTGCACCTCTGATACGGTGATCAGCAGCACAGGAGCACCACAGGGGACTGTTCTCTCTCCAGTCCTGTTCACCCTGTACACATCGGACTTCAAATACAACTCGGAGTTATGCCACATGCAGAAGTTCTCTGATGACACTGCAATCGTGGGGTGTGTGCGTAATGGTCAGGAGAGGGAGTACAGAAGCCTGGTTGAGGACTTTGTGGAGTGGTGCACTACCAACCATCTGAAGCTGAACATCACCAAAACCAAGGAGATGTGTATAGACTTCAGGAGGTCCAGGCCCTCTCAGCAGCCAATCTCCATCAAGGGGGTTGATGTGGAGGTGGTCAGGTCCTACAGATACCTTGGTGTGCACCTGGACGAGAGGCTGGACTGGTCAGTAAACACTGACATAGTCTACAAGAAAGCACAGAGCAGACTGTACTTCCTCAGGAGGCTGGGGTCCTTCAGGATCTGCCAGAAACTCCTGCTGATGTTCTACCAGTCTGTGGTAGCCAGCGTCCTCTTCTATGCTGTGGTGTGTTGGGGAGGCAGTATCAGCAAGAGGGATGCTGGACGACTCGACAGGCTGGTGAGGAAAGCTGGTTCTGTGCTGGGACTAGAGCTGGAGTCCTTAACACCACTGGCAGAGAGGAGAGCCCTCAGCAAGCTGCTGCACATCATGGACAATGTTCACCATCCTCTGCACAGCACGATCATCAGGCAGAGGAGCTCATTCAGTGGCAGACTGCTGTCCCAGTCCTGCTCCACAGACAGACTCAGAAAGAGTCTCTTTGTCCCTCAGGCCATAACACTGTTCAACTCCTCTCAGTACAGCAAATGACAAACTCTGGACACTCTTTCATTCCGGTCCCCCCAATGGACACACCCCCATCTCTGCACACACTCCCTCCTAAATGCCCTATTTCTATTTATATTGTATTATTCTACTCCATTCTGTACTGTTTACACTTTTTGCACTGATAAATTATTTATATTACTGCGTACTTGCACTGTCTATATGGCTGACAACAGCCATCTTCTTAATTTGCTTAGCAAATTGTTTACCACTACCTCCATTTATACTTTATACCTTACCCAGACACTAAGGACTCTATTTTTATACTTTCATACTTTGTGTTGTGTCTCTGTCTCTGTTTGTACAATCTATCTTGCTTCTGTTGTTGCTTCTGTATGGTTTGTATATCTGCTACTGGATGCCTTGAATTTCCCTCTGGGATCAATAAAGTATCTATCTATCTATCTATCTATCTATCTAACCCTGGCACTAATCATAACCTCTACCCTATCCCTAATCCTAATCTCAACCCATCCATAATCCTAACATCAACCCAAAACCTAATCCTAACTGTAACCCTGGCCCTAATCCTATCATAACCTCTATGCTAACATCATCCCAAGCCTAACCACGGCTCAAAACCTAATCCTAACCCTAATCCCAACCTCAACCCAACCTGATTACTTCTGCCTCTAATCCTGACCCTAGCCTTAACCTAAACTTAATCCAGATAAACTCCAATTGCAGGATAATGTAAGCAGCATGTCGGTAGCAGCTTGTTAAAGACGTTGAGATTACCTGTCTGTATATTAATAATTCTTATGCAGTGAGATTAATGAGATTATACATTTCTTAATAAGATACTGAACATACTCAGGTGCTCAATCTGCAGTTGTGATGTTGCTAGGTTACTGATTGTCTGTTGAGCATCAGTTTCACCTAAAATGCCCCACTCCAAATCACCTGTCCCCAAATAAACTGTCCCCAAATACCCTGTCCCCAAATACCCTGTCCCCAAATAACCTGTCCCCAAATAAACTGTCCCCAAATAACCTGTCCCCAAATACCCTGTCCCCAAATAACCTGTCCCCAAATACCCTGTCCCCAAATAACCTGTCCCCAAATACCCTGTCCCCAAATACCCTGTCCCCAAATAACCTGTCCCCAAATAACCTGTCCCCAAATACCCTGTCCCCAAATAACCTGTCCCCAAATACCCTGTCCCCAAATAACCTGTCCCCAAATACCCTGTCCCCAAATAACCTGTCCCCAAATACCCTGTCCCCAAATAACCTGTCCCCAAATACCCTGTCCCCAAATAACCTGTCCCCAAATAACCTGTTCCCAAATACCCTGTCCCCAAATACCCTGTCCCCAAATACCCTGTCCCCAAATACCCTGTCCCCAAATAACCTGTCCCCAAATACCCTGTCCCCAAATACCCTGTCCCCAAATAACCTGTCCCCAAATACCCTGTCCCCAAATAACCTGTCCCCAAATAACCTGTCCCCAAATAACCTGTCCCCAAATAAACTGTGTTTCTGCTGATACTTATCTGAATGCACGGCAGTTTTATTGAACTGTATAAATATTTGCCTCCACATATTAAACCTTACTACACAGTAAAGAAGACGGTTAGGTGAACAATGAAAACGCTTTGTTTCCTTATTCCTGACCTTGCTGGTCATTTTCCCAGGCCTGCATCGGACACAGAAGTAACCCGTATCCAGGAGAATAATATAGGGGGTCAGTGGCTCACGCCCAGCTGCCCTGCGAAGTTTGCACTCTCCATTAATTCTTTAGTTTTAATCAGAAAGCATTGTCTCGAGGAGCCGCTTCCCAGCGGTTCTGAGTTTGACCGCTGGAGCTCAGTAGCAGATTTGTGCCGCTGTTTGACCTTCCTAACGTCAGTGTTCAGTGCGTGTCAGCTAGCGATGTGTAGGTGTGCGTGGTTGAGCCAAGTATATTACATGTGGGGCCCAAATGTCTGAGACCACTCGTGACAGCTTATCAGCAGTATCGGCATATGGTCAGGCCTCCCCCGGGACCACCACAGAGCAGGTATGATGTGGGTGGTGGATCATTCTTAGCACTGCAGTGACACTGACGTGGTGGTGGTGTGTTAGTGTGTGTGGTGCTGGTGTGAGTGGATCAGACACTCTGGAGTTTGCCTACTCACCATCCACTGTGGATCTGTGGGGGTCCTCGCCTTTGAAGGACAGGGTGATGGAGTGCAGACCTCCATGCGTTTGAGGGTATTTGGAAGGTGAGGAACAGAAAACACTAAAGCAGCTTCTAAGACTGAACTGTGCGGCTGTGTGAGGAACTGGAGGTATGAGTGGACGCAGTAAGAAAAAAATTAATTAAAAAAATGGAAACTGTAAATACGTAAACGCTACTGTTCAGTGGATCAACACCAGTGTTGATCAGAGGTGCTGCACACGTACACACACAGAGGGAAAGAGGGAACAGCAGGAAGCTGTATGTCATCAGTGGAGTGTGTGTGGTTACAGGAGCTCCAGTGCACTGCCAGGTCAGGAAGAGAGAGAGAGAGAGAAAGGGTGAGAGGCAGAGAGAGAGAGAGAGAGAGAGACGGCGTCTTCCTCCTATTCTGCTCACATTGGCCTTTATTGTGACGGGGTCAGGGCCTCGCCAGCACTTCTACTCACACAGGATAGCTGTGTTTGTCATTACTCATGTAAGGCTGGATTAAAGAGTGTGTGTGTGTGTGTGTGTGTGGCGTGTGTGTAGCGGCGTGTGTGTAGCAGTGTGTGTGTAGCGGTGTGTGTGTGTTCTATTTAAAAGTGTTTATCTAAGTGAACATAAGGGAAATGTTTGAGATAAGGGCTTAAAGTGACCTTAATATACAGAGTGCGGCATGGTGCGGTATGGGCGGTATGGTGTGGTATGGTGTGGTATGGTGCGGTATGTGCGGTATGGTGTGGTATGGTGTGGTATGGTGATACAACTTTAAACACTGATGTTGTTTAAATGACGTTGGTCTTACATTTTCACTGATCAATCACTCCGGATCTTACACTATATAATCTCTAGATCTGTCACTGTATAACCTCCAGATCTGTCACTGTATAACCTCCAGATCTGTCACTATATAACCTCCAGACCTGTCACTGTATACACTCCAGATCTGTCACTGTATAACCTCCAGATCCGTCACTGTATACACTCCAGATCTGTCACTGTATACACTCCAGATCTGTCACTGTATACACTCCAGATCTGTCACTGTATAACCTCCAGATCCGTCACAGTATACACTCCAGATCTGTCGCTATATAACCTCCAGATCTGTCACTGTATAACCTCCAGACCTGTCACTGTATACACTCCAGATCTGTCACTGTATACACTCCAGATCTGTCACTGTATAACCTCCAGATCTGTCACTGTATACACTCCAGATCTGTCACTGTATAACCTCCAGATCTGTCACTGTATACACTCCAGATCTGTCACTGTATAACCTCCAGATCTGTCACTGTATAACCTCCAGATCTGTCACTGTATAACCTCCAGATCTGTCACTGTATAACCCCGGATCTGTCACTGTATACACTCCAGATCTGTCACTGTATAACCTCCAGATCTGTCACTGTATACACTCCAGACCTGTCACTGTATACACTCCAGATCTGTCACTGTATAACCTCCAGATCTGACACTGTATAACCTCCAGATCTGTCACTGTATACACTCCAGATCTGTTACTGTATAACATCCAGATCTGTCACTGTATACACTCCAGATCTGTCACTATATAACCTTCAGATCTGTCACTGTATAACCTCCAGATCTGTCACTGTATACACTCCAGATCTGTCACTGTATAACCTCCAGATCTGTCACTGTATAACCTCCAGATCTGTCACTGTATACACTCCAGATCTGTCACTATATAACCTCCAGATCTGTCACTGTATAACCTCCAGATCTGTCACTGTATAACCTCCAGATCTGTCACTATATAATCTCCAGATCTTTCACTGTATACACTCCAGATCTGTCACTGTATAACCTCCAGATCTGTCACTGTATACACTCCAGACCTGTGACTGTATACACTCCAGACCTGTCACTGTATACACTCCGGATCTTACACTGTATGACCTCCAGATCTTACACTGTATGACCTCCAGATCTTACACTGTATAACCTCCAGATCTGTCACTATATAACCTCCAGATCTGTCACTGTATACACTTCAGATCTGTCACTGTATAACCTCCAGATCTGTCACTATATAAGCCAAATCTGTCACTGTATACACTCCAGATCTGTCACTGTATAACCTCCAGATCTGTCACTATATAACCCCAGATCTGTCACTGTATACCCTCCAGATCTGTCACTGTATACACTCCAGATCTGTCACTGTATAACCTCCAGATCTGTCACTATATAACCTCCAGATCTGTCACTGTATACACTCCAGATCTGTCACTGTATAACCTCCAGATCTTACACTGTATAACCCCAGATCTGTCACTATATAACCTCTAGATCTGTCACTGTATACACTCCAAATCTGTCACTGTATAACCTGCAGATCTGTTACTGTATAACCTCCAGATCTGTCACTGTATACACTCCGGATCTTACACTGTATAACCTCCAGATCTGTCACTATATAAGCCCAGATCTTTCACTGTATACACTCCAGATCTGTCACTGTATAACCTCCAGATCTGTCACTATATAACCCCAGATCTGTCACTGTATACACTCCAGATCTTACACTGTATAACCTCCAGATCTGTCACTGTATAACCTCCAGATCTGTCACTGTATAACCCCAGATCTGTCACTGTATACACTCCAGATCTGTCACTGTATACACTCCAGATCTGTCACTGTATAACCTCCAGATCTGTCACTGTATACACTCCAGATCTGTCACTGTATAACCTCCAGATCTTTCACTGTATAACCTCCAGATCTGTCACTGTATAACCTCCAGATCTGTCACTGTATAACCCCAGATCTGTCACTGTATACACTCCAGATCTGTCACTGTATAACCTCCAGATCTGTCACTGTATAACCTCCAGATCTTACACTGTATAACCTCCAGATCTGTCACTGTATACACTCCAGACCTGTCACTGTATACACTCCAGATCTGTCACTGTATAACCTCCAGATCTGTCACTATATAACCTCCAGATCTGTCACTGTATACACTCCAGATCTGTCACTGTATAACCTCCAGATCTGTCACTGTATACACTCCGGATCTTACACTGTATAACCTCCAGATCTGTCACTATATAAGCCAAATCTGTCACTGTATACACTCCAGATCTTTCACTATATAACCTCCAGATCTGTCACTATATAACCCCAGATCTGTCACTGTATAACCCCAGATCTGTCACTGTATAACCTTCAGACCTGTAACTGGAGTAGCACTGTATAACCCTCACTGGCTTTAACTGCATGATGACGTTGTTTAATGTTTCCTCCTGTAATTTTCTCTTTCATGTTTGCCCCTGTGAAAAAGCCAAATATGTACCAGATTATTTTTATAACTTCACTACTCAGCAGATATACATACAATAGGGGGAGAGAGAGAGAGAGAGAGAGAGAGAAAGAGAGAGAGAGAGAGGAACAGGGTGGAAGTGTGACACACACACACACACACACACACACAGTGTGTTATCTGGATCTTTCTCAGGTTAATGTTATTTCCAAATGCTAGTGCAGTTCACCCTTTAACCCCTAGATGGCGCTTCAGAGTCATGTCATGCTTTTTAAGCTGGTCCTGAAACATGAGCTGTGCACACCCACCAGCCACTTCACTAGGTACACGTCCTTCACACTGCTTATCCATGTGATCAGCTGGACCCCCACACAGGAGCAGTTTGTAGTTCTACAGGTAGTGACTGTAGTTCACCTCATTCACTGGAAATGTAAGCCCCTTACACCCAGCTCTTCAGTGGTCAGGACCCCCTGACCCCCCACCCCCACCCCCTTTCTGTCTCTCTCTCTCAATCTCTCTCTCTCTCTCTCTCTCTCTCTCTCTCTTTCGCTCTGTCTCTCTCTGTCTCTCTCTCTGTCTCTCTCAATCTCTCTGTCTCTCTCAATCTCTCTGTCTCTCTTTCTCTGTCTCTCTTTCTCTGTCTCTCTCTCGCTGTCTCTCTCTCTGTCTCTCTCTCTGTCTCTCTCTCCCTCTCTGTCCCCTGTCTTTCTTTCTGCTCTTTATCTTTTTTTGTCTTTTTTCTTTTTCTCTCAACTTCATCTCTCCCCACATCTCTTTTTTTATCACTACCTCTTTTTCATTCTCTCTTTTATACATTTCCTCTTTATCTTCCTTTTTTTCTTTCTCTCTTTATTAACCTGCAATCTGATACAAACTAATTATAAACCAGAACGGAGCGTCTTTCTGTTTTTCAGAGCGCTTGGTTCATGTTGCAGCACTCATCCTGTTTTGACTCGCTGGTTTGTTGGAGCAGTTTTCATCTTCTCACAGGAGAAAGTTTAACAAGGTCTCCATTAAAGTAGCTGCTGACGTCGCCTGGGTCTGTATGGGTGGACAGTTCCGATTTCCAGGATATGGGCCCTTTAAGTGGCTCCCGCCCTGCTACAGGCAGGGTTACTGGACGCAGTCCAGCAGGAGACGCTGGGATGAATGATTTCTGGAGGAGTTCATGTTCCTCGTGTTGATGCTGGTGCGCGCTCTGCAGACTGAAGCATGTGTTTTCAATATGCTGGTTGTGATCAGTAGACAGACGAGGCCAGGCGAGGCGAGGCGGGGAGGAAGGAACGTGTATGCATGTGTCAGTGCTGGAGCCAGAATTTCATTTTTTGCGGGAGGGCTGGTTACAGGGGGACAGGGTCCAACCAGGGAGCATCATATGTCACTGGAGGCGTGGCTATTTCCAGGCTAGGTTTTACCATAGCCCTGAGTCCTGGGATTAGAAGTATTCCAGAACAGCAGAACAGTCTGCACCACACCGGCTTCACACTAACACACGATCGCTTATGTTCACTTCAGTTTACCTTTACCTTTACCTTTACCTTTACCTTTACCTTTACAGTTACGTTTACTTTACCTTTACTTTCACATTTACGTTTACCTTTACAGTTATGTTTACTTTACTTTCACATTTACGTTTACCTTTACAGCTATGTTTACTTTACCTTTACTTTCACATTTACGTTTACCTTTACAGCTATGTTTACTTTACCTTTACTTTCACATTTAGTTTACCTTTATAGTTCTGTTTACTTTACCTTTACTTTTATGTTTACTTACTTATGTTTACTTTACATTTACATTCACATTTACATTTACCTTTGCAGTTCTGTTTACTTTACCTTTACTTTTATGTTTACTTAATTATATTTACTGTACATTTACTTTCACATTTACGTTTACTTTTACAGTTATGTTTACTTTACTTTCATATTTACGTTTACCTTTACAGTTACGTTTACTTTACCTTTACTTTCACATTTACATTTACCTTTACAGCTATGTTTACTTTACCTTTACTTTCACATTTAGTTTACCTTTACAGCTATGTTTACTTTACCTTTACTTTCACATTTAGTTTACCTTTACAGTTCTGTTAACTTTACCTTTACTTTTATGTTTACTTAATTATGTTTACTTTACATTTCACATTTATGTTTACCTTTACAATTATGTTTACTTTACCTTTACTTTCACATTTACGTTTACCTTTACAGTTCTGTTAACTTTACCTTTACTTTTATGTTTACTTAATTATGTTTACTTTACATTTCACATTTATGTTTACCTTTACAATTATGTTTACTTTACATTTACTTTCACATTTACGTTTACCTTTACAGCTATGTTTACTTTACATTTACTTTCACATTTACGTTTACTTTTACAGTTCTGTTTACTTTACCTTTACTTTAACATTTTTACGTTTACCTTTACAGTTATGTTTACTTTACCTCTACTTTCACATTTACGTTTACCTTTACAGCTTTGTTTACCTTTACTTTCACATTTACGTTTACCTTTACAGTTATGTTTACTTTACTTTTAGTTTTACAGTTAGCTTTACAGTTATGTTTACATTACATTTAGTTTTACACTAGTTTTTACACTGGATGCTAGTCAGTTGCTTTGGTGTTCCAAGTGGTTGCTATGGCATCCAAAGTGGATGCTAAAATGCTGGTAGGCCATATATGTATCTTCTAAGCTGTTGCCTACTGGTTGTCATGGTAACTCTAGTGGTTGTAATGGTGTTGCAAGGTGTTTACTATGGTGTTCCAGGTGGTTGTCAGGGAATTGCTTTACAGTTATTATGGTATTAATATTAGTCACTAACCTCTGTGTGCATGTGCCCTAGTAACAACGTGATTTGGTTTAAATCTATATAATTTGAAAAACATATTCAAGTTTGGGCATTAAGATTCTGCAGGGTTTGGTGGGTCTAGCTTGAAAGCTGTAGTGAAATAGTGTACCCTTTACTAAGACAATGAAGAACAGTGAGTTCCCTGTTCCAAACCGACTTACAGACAGTCCATAACTGGCTTTTGGTCAGAAATCAAGAAAAGGCCTGGCTTCGGAATGAAACCCCATCACCCCCACCCCTGTAGCTACGTCCCTGATGTACTGTATGTGTTTGTGTATTGAGTGTGTATAAACATATGTTTGTTATTCTGCCATTGGGTGGTGGGGGTGAGGGGTCTTACATATCCTGTAACACAGGCGTGCCTTTTACTGCACTCGCTCTGTTGCTCTGTGGTGAGGGTCTGTGTTGTGTTTGTGCTGTGACATATATCATAACTGACAGTTGATGCATTACCAAACTGAGACCATATCTCACACACGCACACGCACACACACACAGTATGTATTTGTTGTGTGAAGTGTGTGTAGTGTGTGTAAACACAAGTCTGGTTCTCCCCATAACTCATCTGCCCATCATCTACTATTATAGTGAGCTGGAGTGGGTGAGTATTCTGTTCTTCACAAGGTTCAGACCCCACAAACACATAAATACACACACACACACACACACACACACACACTATACAGTATATAAAGGCTGCTTGGTTTACAGGGTGCGGTATTAAAAGCAGCTGCTGCCGGTTTGGTACTTGTTTAATCTCTCGCTGCATAGTCATGGTTTCAGATTAAAGCGGATCCTGGATTAAGTTGCCATGGCAATGCTGAATCTTGTTTAAAAATGTTTCGTGTTCAAGGTTCAGGGATCAACTGTGTCAGGAAAATTGTTCCATGATGTCGTTACGCTAGTTAACCGGCTTTGAATTCCACTGCAGTGTTTGGCTTTACACAGTTTAAAGTGAAAAGTTGGCAAACATTCAAATCCCTCCAGCTGTCACGTTACCCCGCCCCCAACGGCCCCCACACATAGACCTTTATACTGTATACATACACATAGGGGCCCACATTGAAGGTAGGTGTTTCTAATAAAGTGGCAGGTTAGTGGAAGTAGAAGGGAGGTGTTTCTGATAAAGTGGCCGGTTAGTGGAAGTAGAAGGTAGGTGTTTCTAATAAAGTGGCCGGTTAGTGGAAGTAGAAGGGAGGTGTTTCTGATAAAGTGGCCGGTTAGTGGAAGTAGAAGGTAGGTGTTTCTAATAAAGTGGCCGGTTAGTGGAAATAGAAGGTAGGTGTTTCCAATAAAGTGGCCACTTAGTGGAAGTAGAAGGTAGGTGTTTCTAATAAAGTGGCCAGTTAGTGGAAGTACAAGGTAGGTGTTTCTAATAAAGTGGCCAGTTAGTGGAAGTAGAAGGTAGGTGTTTCCAATAAAGTGGCCACTTAGTGGAAGTAGAAAGTAGGTGTTTCTAATAAAGTGGCCAGTTAGTGGAAGTAGAAGGTAGGTGTTTCTAATAAAGTGGCCAGTTAGTGGAAGTAGAAGGTAGGTGTTTCTAATAAAGTGGCCACTTAGTGGAAGTACAAGGTAGGTGTTTCTAATAAAGTGGCCAGTTAGTGGAAGTAGAAGGTAGGTGTTTCTAATAAAGTGGCCGGTTAGTGGAAGTAGAAAGTAGGTGTTTCTAATAAAGTGGCCAGTTAGTGGAAGTAGAAGGTAGGGGTGTGTAATAAAGTGGCCGGTTAGTGGAAGTAGAAGGTGGGTGTTTCTAATAAAGTGGCCAGTTAGTGGAAGTAGAAGGTAGGTGTTTCTAATAAATTGGCCGGTTAGTGGAAGTAGAAGGCGGGTGTTTCTTATAAAGTGGCCGGTTAGTGGAAGTAGAAGGTGGGTGTTTCTAATAGAGTGGCCGGTTAGTGGAAGTAGAAGGTAGGGGTGTGTAATAAAGTGGCCGGTTAGTGGAAGTAGAAGGTGGGTGTTTCTAATAAAGTGGCCGGTTAGTGGAAGTAGAAGGTGGGTGTTTCTAATAAAGTGGCCGGTTAGTGGAAGTAGAAGGTAGGTGTTTCTAATAAAGTGGCGGGTTAGTGGAAGTAGAAGGTAGGTGTTTCTAATGAAGTGGCGGGTTAGTGGAAGTAGAAGGTAGGTGTTTCTAATAAAGTGGCCAGTTAGTGGAAGTAAAAGGTGGGTGTTTCTAATAAAGTGGCCACTTTGTGGAAGTAGAAGGTAGGTGTTTCTAATAAAGTGGCCGGTTATTGGAAGTAGAAGGTAGGTGTTTCTAATAAAGTGGCCGGTTAGTGGAAGTAGAAGGTAGGGGTGTGTAATAAAGCACGCTGGGTAAATGTTTAAATGCTATGCAGGCTATTGTGTTTGTCTCCTGGACTATAGATATTGCTAAGTTGCGGTTTTTAAAGAGAGAGAGATAATGAGGACTGCTTAAGGCTGCAGTGGCCTGTGGAGAACTGACTGACCCTGCTGTCCAGCAAAATGGCCCCAATGGAGCTCCATGTTAATATAAACGGAGCTAAATGAGCTCAAACCCAGCTGGAGCTCCACAAACACTCTAAATATTGTTCTTCCGATGGTGATCATTATTATTTAACATGTGGCGGAGATAAATGAGATGTCTATATGTTTACATCCATATGGAATTTAATTTGGGAATTTAAAAATGAATAAAAACTCCAGATGGTTCAGTATTTAATCAGATATGAGGACATGTTATTCATTACCATACACTCCTGCAGTCAGACTGATGTTTACTCTTCACCTGGAGGCAGGTGTTACTATTTCACACCCAAACATGCACCTGTGAGTGAGCAGATTTAGCTCATGAGTTCACTGTTCACCCTCTCGCTGTATCTGCACTTAGAAACAACCTGACAACAACAGGTGAAGTATAGAAGTGTAGTCATTAGTGTAGTAGGTGAAGTATAGAAGTGTAGTCATTAGTGTAGTAGGTGAAGTATAGAAGTGTAGTCATTAGTGTAGTAGGTGAAGTATAGAAGTGTAGTCATTAGTGTGGTAGGGGAAGTATAGAAGTGTAGTCATTAGTGTAGTAGGTGAAGTATAGAAGTGTAGTCATTAGTGTGGTAGGTGAAGTATAGATGTGTAGTCATTAGTGTGGTAGGTGAAGTATAGAAGTGTAGTCATTAGTGTGGTAGGTGAAGTATAGAAGTGTAGTCATTAGTGTGGTAGGTGAAGTATAGAAGTGTAGTCATTAGTGTGGTAGGTGAAGTATAGAAGTGTAGTCTTTAGTGTAGTAGGTGAAGTATAGAAGTGTAGTCATTAGTGTGGTAGGGGAAGTATAGAAGTGTAGTCATTAGTGTGGTAGGTGAAGTATAGAAGTGTAGTCATTAGTGTGGTAGGTGAAGTATAGAAGTGTAGTCATTAGTGTAGTAGGTGAAGTATAGATGTGTAGTCATTAGTGTGGTAGGTGAAGTATAGAAGTGTAGTCATTAGTGTGGTAGGTGAAGTATAGAAGTGTAGTCATTAGTGTGGTAGGTGAAGTATAGAAGTGTGCTCATTAGTGTGGTAGGTGAAGTATAGAAGTGTAGTCATTATTGTGGTAGGTGAAGTATAGAAGTGTAGTCTTTAGTGTAGTAGGTGAAGTATAGAAGTGTAGTCATTAGTGTGGTAGGTGAAGTATAGAAGTGTAGTCATTAGTGTGGTAGGGGAAGTATAGAAGTGTAGTCATTAGTGTGGTAGGTGAAGTATAGAAGTGTAGTCATTAGTGTAGTAGGTGAAGTATAGAAGTGTAGTCATTAGTGTGGTAGGTGAAGTATAGAGGTGTAGTCATTAGTGTAGTAGGTGAAGTATAGAGGTGTAGTCATTAGTGTGGTAGGTGAAGTATAGAGGTGTAGTCATTAGTGAAGTAGGTGAAGTATAGAAGTGTAGTCATTAGTGTAGTAGGTGAAGCATAGAAGTGTAGTCATTAGTGTGGTAGGTGAAGTATAGAAGTGTAGTCATTAGTGTGGTAGGGGAAGTATAGAAGTGTAGTCATTAGTGTAGTAGGTGAAGTATAGAAGTGTAGTCATTAGTGTGGTAGGTGAAGTATAGAGGTGTAGTCATTAGTGTGGTAGGTGAAGTATAGAAGTGTAGTCATTAGTGTAGTAGGTGAAGTATAGAAGTGTAGTCATTAGTGTGGTAGGTGATGTATAGAAGTGTAGTCATTAGTGTGGTAGGGGAAGTATAGAAGTGTAGTCATTAGTGTAGTAGGTGAAGTATAGAAGTGTAGTCATTAGTGTGGTAGGTGAAGTATAGAAGTGTAGTCATTAGTGTGGTAGGGGAAGTATAGAAGTGTAGTCATTAGTGTGGTAGGTGAAGTATAGAAGTGTAGTCTTTAGTGTAGTAGGTGAAGTATAGAAGTGTAGTCATTAGTGTAGTAGGTGAAGTATAGAAGTGTAGTCATTAGTGTGGTAGGTGAAGTATAGAGGTGCAGACATTAGTGTGGTAGGTGAAGTATAGAGGTGCAGACATTAGTGTGGTAGGTGAAGTATAGAGGTGCAGACATTAGTGTGGTAGGTGAAGTATAGAGGTGCAGACATTAGTGTAGTAGGTGAAGTATTGGTCATAGCTGCAGGGCTGTAGCTTTGTCACAGCTCACTTAACTAAATGGTGCTGTTATATATTTATAAATATATTAATATAATTTTAAAATGTTAAAAAAATTTACTTGTCAGAGCAAGGGAAGGACAAAGTAGATACAATAATAAAAATATATAATAATAATAATAATAATAATAATAAGAAGAACTTATTTACAGATATTAGAATAAACAGTGTGATGAACTCAGTACAGGCACATTACTGCTGAGAGAGGGGGGAGGGATGTTTGGCAATATTCCACCGGTTCATTGTTAGTCGTTTCCCGGGTTGTACTGTGTGTGAGAGAGGCTGGCAGCAGATGTGAACACACACACACACACACACACACCTACACACACACACACACCTACACACACACACACCTACACACACACACACACACACACACAGAACATTTATTAATACATACAGTTCTGTGCAGAGACCACCCTCCATTACATTAATCAGACTCTGAGAAGCAGAGAATGCTAACCCCCCTTCTAGACCTGAACGTTGACTGAACGTTGTTGTGTCTGTTTGAGGAACTGAACGTGAGTCTCCTGAGAAGACTGGAAGAAGGAGTGAAGGTGGAGAGTGGTAACTCAGTAAACACTCCAAACATAGAACTCACACACCGTGAACCTTAAACACTCCTGTTCCTCCTTGAATTCCCAGAACTGTGGCTCCATTTAAGGTGGAGCAGAAAACTAGCCAAACTAGCCGACGAGTAGGGTCTTCAGCTTCCACAGCTCTAACAGTATCCCAGACGAATTGAATCCACAGTCTCCACATTTCACTCCAGACAGTTTCTCAAACCTTGGAAAACAGTGATCAGCTTTGCTCCGCATTTGCGACTGAAGAGACTGAAGAGAGGAGCAGTTCCACCTTTAATAGCATCCACCCGTAAGTGGCAGCCATGGCGTGCGATCGTATCAGCAAGATGGAAAGCGAGTAGCTAGTATAGGTCGCCTAGCTACTGCCAGCTCCAAGTAACTAGCCTAGCTAGCTAAACAGTTTAATTTCACAGAGGGTCATTTACATTAGTCTCTTTGAACATGTTGCTTCTGTGTGATCATCTCTGTGTCTCACTGTAAACCAGCCAATCAGAGCAGAGCTCATTTAATTATTCATGAGCTCACCATGAAAGGGGAAAGCTTGTTTCATTCTAGGACCAAATCATAGAGTGTACATGGGTGTGTAGGACTGCATCTCGAACTAAGTCCCATACCTTGAGAGAGAGATACAGAGAGAGAGAGAGAGAGAGAGAGAGAGAGAGAGAAAAGAGAGAGAGAGAGAGAGGCGAGATGACTTTTAGAGAGGGGTAACAGAGAGGGTCCAGCGTGGAGACGTGCGGATGTGAGAGAGAGAAGAGGAGAGAGAGACTTAGAGGCTCTAGAGAGGTAACAGAGAGGGTGGGTTCCGCGGGTGAGGATGAGAGAGAGAGAGAGTGAGAACAGAGACGAGAGTACAGAGAGAAAGTACGGTGAGAGCGCGATAGAGAGAGAGAGAGTACAGAGAGAGAGAGAGAGAGAGAGAGAGAGAGAGTACAGAGAGAGAGAGAGAGAGAGAGAGTACAGAGAGGGTCGGTGGTGAGAGAGAGAGAGAGAGAGAGAGAGAGTACAGAGAGAGAGAGAGAGAGAGAGTACAGAGAGAGAGAGAGAGAGAGAGTACAGAGAGGGTCGGTGGTGAGAGAGAGAGAGAGAGAGAGAGAGAGAGAGAGAGAGAGAGAGAGAGAAAGATAATAAACAAAGAAAAAGAATGAAAGAGATAAAAAGAATAAAAACAAATAGAAAGACGGAAAAGAACAGAGTGACAGATGTGTGAGAGAAAGAAGAGAGGGTAGAGGAAGTGTGTAAAGAGAGCATATAAAGTGAGAAAGTAAAGACTGAGAAAGAAAGCAGAAGAAGAAAGAGGAGAGGAGATAGAATGGATAGAGACAGAGAAG
>JAMWET010001219.1:2500-10000 GCA_024036415.1 Prochilodus magdalenae | reverse complement strand
GTGGGTTCGATTTTGTGAGGAAGGAGGTGCAGAATCAGCCTTGGATATTTTGTTCTTATGGCTTTTCTGGAACAGAATGCTCAGCCGAAGCTCCGGGAGAGTATAAAACCTCTGCCGTGTCTCAAAGAAGCAGCCTTGAAACATCCAGCTCATTCAGATTCGCCACTGGAATCAGGTTGAGTGAAAAGAAGCCACAAAGGAGCGAAACATTTCCCCTACTGCAATTAATACTTCAAATACTCAAATATACATGAGGCTAAACCCTCACAGAGCAGCAGGAATTATGAAAGATGGCTCATACGCCCGAAAGAGAGAGGGAGATAGCGAGAGAGAGAGAGAGAGAGAGAGAGAGAGAGAGAGAGAGAGAGAGTCATGCATGTACACCCACTCCACAGCCCTGGAGCACACACGTCTTTTCTATGAGCTGTTTCGGCTCTGTGGAAAATTGAAGCGAGAGAGAGAAGTGCACCATGGGAAATAAGCCTGCACTCCTGTGCTTTAATGCTCTCCTCTGTAACACGCAGCACTAATTTACCCATAATCTAATTACATTGATTTATAACTTCCATACACACGACCAGCAGAGCTCAAATCATAACTGACTGACAACTGATCTCACAGCCCATCTAGCTATGTATCTATTTATCTTCCACTCACTCCATCAATCGGTTAATTCAGTCTATCAATTCACCTGGTGTACAGTTAATTAGTCTGCAAATCAACCAATAAACCAGCCAATCAGTAGATCTGTCCATCATCTGGCGGTTCATCAGTCATTTGGCCATTTAGCAGTTCAGTCAGTCAGTCAGTCAATTTAGTCAATAGTCAGGCAGGCAATCAATCAATCAACCAATCAATTTGTCAATGAATCAGTCCATCAGTCTACTAATTAATCAGCTAAACACTCAATTAGTCAATACATCAATCAGTCAGTTAGACAGTTAATTCAATAACTAGATAATCAATCAGTCAGTTAATTAATTAGAGAGTTAGTTAGAGAGTTAATCAATTGATTGGTCAGTGAATCAATCAGTGAGTTAAGTTGTCAATTGATCAGTCAGTTATTCAGCCAGCACTCAATCACAACACCAAGCTAACAGGTTTATCATTCACTCCCTTAACTCAATTAACAAGTTAATCAATCAATAAAGAATCACTTAACTAATCAATCAATCAATTAGTCAGTTACAGTGTCTGCTCTTTGTCCTCCGGGCTAATTTTCCCATTCCCTCATATGCATTCAGCTTATTTAGCCAGAAGCGAGTGAACGACTTATGGAGGGAGGAAGGAAGAATGGAGGGAAGGAGATATGGGGGAATGAAAGGATGGAGGAACAGATGTAGAGAGAGGAGTGAAAGGGCAGGGCAGTAAACGGTGGAGTTAAAGTGGAGCAGACGGGAAGTGTTAGCGCAGCTAGCCGGCGGGGGTTTAGCCTGAGATGGAGTCTTCATTCATAATTAATCAGCACTAATTAGAGAGACTGCTTCGTTAGGAGAAATGCTAATCACTCATTAAACATGCAAATCAGGCAGACACAGTGTTGCAGGGACAGAGTCGCAATTTCAGAAACAAGTTACTGAAACTGTACTTTTCACACGCACACATTTCCACACACACGCGCACACACTAACGCACACACACACACACACTAACACACACACACACACACCCACACGCACACTAACACACACACCCCCCCACACTCACACACACACACACACACACACACACTAACATACACACCCCCACACTCACACACACACACACTCACACACACACCACACACCCAAACACACACACACACTAACACACACACCCCCACACGCACACTAACACACACACACACACACACACATAAAACCAGCGACACACACACACACACACATACACACCCGAACACACACGCACACTAACACACACCCACACTCACACGCACACGCATTTTCACACACACACACACACTAACACACACACACACTAACACACACACACACACACTTACGCAACCTGCAGCTTTGCAGAAAGCCCTTCAGTGACTGAGCGTGTGTTTGTGTGTGTGGAATTGGAAAAAGCTAAACTGCAGGTACCAGAGAGAGAGAGAGAGAGAGAGAGAGAGAGAGATAGAGAGAGAGAGAGAAGGAGGTGTAAATAGTAAAAGATAAATATATATGTATGTGTTGTTGTTGTTGTTATTAGGTATGAAACTACATGGGAAATCTTTCAGAATGCATCACTGAATTATCCGTCACCGATGTAGATAAATATACATAACATTAAAGAAATAAAACAGAGTTGTATGTTGACGCTAACTTCTGCTCGATATCATCATTTATCTCGGGTTTTGTTGTTGTTATTGCTGCTGCTATCGTGCTCCTGATATTGTTGTTATTATTGTGTTTTGACAGTATTGTACCTGAGTGGTGCTAATAAAGCTATCCTGAACTGAACTGAACTGAGAGAGAGAGAGAGAGAGAGAGAAAGAGAGAGAGAGAGAGAGAAAGAGATTGGTATTTACTTGGTTATACTCTTTAGTTGATGGATTAGTAGCAGTAATATACAGTAGTGTATATAGTATAATTGAAATGACTAGCATTGTTATTCGTAATAATGGTTTCAATGGTAGTACTGTTATTACAGTACTGTAGTATTGAATATAGAAAATACTTAACTTAATATAGAAAATATTACAACATTACAAAACTACTACTATTACTATCATAACTACTACAATACTAGTACGACCGACAATACTACTACTACACTACTGCACCTGGCTATACTACTAGTACTACAATACTGTAAATCTACAACACTGTTACTACAATACTACAATCCTGCAACTACAGCTATCCTACTACAAGTATACTATTATACTACTACTATATACTACTATATACTATGACTAGTACTACCACTACTACAATACGTCAATACAATACTGCTACCATACCATTACTAGTACTGCTACTGCGAGTAATATTGTTGTATTGTAGTAACACTACTACTAGCACTGACCCTGTTGTCGCAGTAGTAGAAATACAGTAGCGCTGCTGCAGTAGGAGTAGTATAGTAGTACTGTTGCAGTAGTAGTATTGTAGTAGTAGTAGTAGCAGTAGCAGTAGTTGGTTGACATCATGCCCGTCCAGTTTAATCACCCTCACTATGTCAAGCCCTTGTTGATTTCCCGAAAGGCATTTGTTGGTTGGCTGGTTCTCCACTACAGCTAGCGTTACAGCCCACTTGTAGGGCTGTTGTAGGGGGCGCTGTAAATAAATTAAACAAACACAATCCTTGGAAAGATACTCTGTTGAAACCGGACACGTTTCCATCAACCTGTGATGTTCTGGTGGTAAATACACCTGTTCACACACACACACTGAGGCGGTCTGCGCACCTCCACTCTGCTGGAGAATATAAACTCATGAAGACTATTAGCATAAGCAGAGCAGGCGACGGGACAGCAGGCTGTCTCACAGCAGCCCAGTGAGGTTCTTTAGAAGGGCTCAGTCCAGCGGTCAGTAACCCTGATACACCACGGCTAATCCATCACACCTGATCAGAGCTCCCCGATAGGACTGATTCGCTGGATCAGGTGTGGTAGGTCTGGTCTGAAATCTGCAGGAAGTGGATCTTATTATGCAAATCAGAGTTTAGTGTTTCTGCTCCAGCACACCTGATTCAGATCAAAGCTCTGAGAAGTACCTGTTCAGCTGCATCAGGAGTCTCTTCCAAAACGTTGTGTGTCTTAGAGTTTATTCTGAAACACGTCTTTCAGAGTTCTATCCAAAACACGGTTCCTTTCAGTGTTCCTTCTAAAACAAGGTTCCCCTTAGTGTTCCTTCCAAAACACTGTTCATCTTTCATCATGCTGTTATGTTATATTATATTATGTTATGTTATATTATATTATGTTTTGTTATGTTATATTATGTTATGTTTTGTTATGTTGTTATGTTATGTTATGTTTTGTTATGTTTTGTTATGTTATGTTATATTATATTATGTTATGTTATGTTATGTTGTTATATTATGTTATGTTATATTATATTATGTTATGTTATGTTATGTTATGTTATGTTATGTTATGTTATGTTATGTTATGTTTTGTTATGTTATGTTATATTATATTATGTTATGTTATGTTATGTTATGTTATGTTTTGTTATGTTATGTTATGTTGTTGTTATGTTATGCTATGCTATGCTATGTTATGTTATGTTATGTTATATTATGTTATGTTATGTTATGTTATATTATGTTATGTTATGTTATGTTATGTTATGTTGTTGTTATGTTATGCTATGCTATGCTATGTTATGTTATGTTATGTTATATTATGTTATATTATGCTATGCTATGTTATGTTATGTTATGTTATATTATGTTATGTTATGTTATGTTATGTTATGTTTTGTTATGTTATGTTATGTTATGTTATGTTATGTTATGTTATGTTATGTTGTTGTTATGTTATGCTATGCTATGCTATGTTATGTTATGTTATGTTATGTTATATTATGCTATGCTATGCTATGCTATGTTATGTTATGTTATGTTATGTTATGTTATATTATGTTATGTTATGTTATATTATGTTATGTTATGTTATGTTATGTTATGTTATGTTGTTATATTATATTATGTTATGTTATGTTATGTTATGTTATGTTGTTGTTATGTTATGCTATGCTATGCTATGCTATGTTATGTTATGTTATGTTATGTTATGTTATGTTATGTTATGTTATGTTATGCTATGCTATGCTATGTTATGTTATGTTATGTTATGTTATGTTATGCTATGCTATGCTATGCTATGCTATGCTATGCTATGTTATGTCATGTTATATTATGTTATGTTATGTTATATTATATTTCTGTGTAAGATAATGTTAATCCTGCGTTAGTTATGTTATGTTATGTTATGTTGTTATGCTATGCTATGCTATGCTATGTTATGTTATGTTATGTTATGTTATGTTATGTTATGCTATGCTATGCTATGCTATGCTATGCTATGTTATGCTATGCTATGCTATGTTATGTTATGTTATGTTATGTTATGCTATGTTATATTATGTTATGCTATGCTATGCTATGTTATGTTATGTTATGTTATGTTATGTTATGCTATGCTATGCTATGCTATGCTATGTTATGTCATGTTATATTATGTTATGTTATGTTATATTATATTTCTGTGTAAGATAATGTTAATCCTGCGTTAGTTATGTTATGTTATGTTATGTTGTTATGCTATGCTATGCTATGCTATGTTATGTTATGTTATGTTATGTTATGTTATGTTATGCTATGTTATGTTATGTTATGTTATGTTATGTTATGTTATGTTATGCTATGCTATGCTATGCTATGCTATGTTATGCTATGCTATGCTATGCTATGCTATGCTATGTTATGTTATGTTATGTTATGTTATGTTATGTTATGTTATATTATGCTATGCTATGTTATGTTATGTTATGTTATGTTATGTTATGTTATGTTATGTTATGCTATGTTATATTATGTTATGTTATGCTATGTTATGTTATGTTATATTATGCTATGCTATGCTATGTTATGTTATGTTATGTTATGTTATGTTATGTTATGCTATGTTATGTTATGTTATGTTATGTTATGTTATGTTATGTTATATTATAATTCTGTTATGTTATGCTATGCTATGCTATGCTATGTTATGTTATGTCATGTTATATTATGTTATATTATATTTCTGTGTAAGATAATGTTAATCCTGCGTTAGTTTATTATTTCACCGCTAGGCTACACCATGAACACACCTTGTTTTGCTCATTCAGAGATTCCTTAATAAAGTTAGATGCAGCTGTGCATGTGCGTGTGTGTAATCTTAGGACCCAGTCTGACGTTCCTCAGGTTGTTCAGGGAAACTGATATTCATGAAAGAACAGGAACTGTAAGAACAAACACAGAAGAAGGAAGTGAGAGAGAGAGATTAGGATTCCTCACTGTCCTCTCTCACTATCGGGTGTGTACCCTACAGGGCGTGTGAGAGACGCAGCACATATACAGTTTCTGAGCGATACATTTCTGTACATTCTGTACTGCATTCCTGAACTCATTTCCGTAGTCAGAAAACAATAAAGTGGGCTGTAAAAGCTCTCAGACTTTTAAGCTAGCTAGCTGGTTCTCCACTACAGCTAGCATTACAGCCCACTTACCTTCATTAACATCTCCAGCTCTGAGTGGTTTAAACGTCACCTGCTCGTCTCGCACTTCCACCCACTCTACCACCGCCAATGGGAACACCATTTGTGGAGAGCAAAGCTAAGTCAAGTCACAAGTCTCTGGAGTACAAGGCCAAATCTAGCCTCTCGAGTTTGTGGAGTGCAAGGCTGAGCCAAATCCTGAGTTCCTGAAGTACAACTTCGAGTCAAGTCTCAAGTTTCTTGTTTCTGGAGTGCACATTCGAGTCGAGTCCTTCAGTGTCTGAAGTGCATGGTCAAATCAAATTTTACTTTTGTGGAGTGCAAAGCTAAGTCAAGTCTCGAGTCTCTGGAGCACAAGGCCGAGTCAAGTCTCGAGTCTCTGGAGTGCAAGGCCGAAATTAGTTTTGAGTCTTCGGAGTATGAATTTGAGGCAAGTCTCAGGACTCTGGCGTGCAAATGAGTCTTGCGTCTTTGAATTGTGAGTCAGAGTCTATTTGTGGTCTGGGTTTACTGTAGCTCGGTAACAGAGAGCTGCATTGCGCAGTCCTACTGTCTCTAGTGTCGTCCACCTAATGTGTTCTGTGTAGCCTGGGAGTCTCAACAGTCATATACCTCTTTTTGTGTTTATGTATTTTTTTATGTAAAATTTGATTACACTGACCATCCCTCGTGTGTGTGTGTGTGTGTGTGTGTGTGTGTGTGTGTGTGTGTGTAATAAATGAGGTATGAGCATTACGGGTATTAAATGACCTCAATTATTTATAATCTGATACTCTAAATAAACACGGCCCCATTATGATTAACTGATAATATTGAACACAGAGATTAATCCAGCATCACTGAAACAGATAAAGATGGGGAAGAAAGAAAGAGACTGGACCAAGAGAGAAGTAAGAGAGAGAGGGAGGGCGAGAAAGAAAGAAAAGGGAGAAAGTAGAAAGAAAGAGAGAGAGTCATAGAGATACTGAAAGGAGAGAGAGTAAGGAAAGAGAGAGAAAGAGAAGAGAGAGAGAGATGGAAGGAAGATGGTCAGAGGGCAGATGATCTAGTTATATTTGTAACCACCTCATCAGTACCACTGTCCACCACAACTTGTCAATCAAACTGTTGTTGGTGGTAGAGTGGGTGGAGTTTGGGATGGTGGCATGATTGGTCCAGTGTGTGGCGGGTGTGTTATCCAGCTGGAGCTCCTGTTTCTCCTGGTGAAGGTGTTTAGAGTTTTAAAGATCAGACGACCAGAGACGACCAGACGATCAGAGAGAGAGACGAGCAGGCCACTCTAAACCACGTGGGCTGTAGAAGCTAA
>JAMWET010001218.1:615000-760609 GCA_024036415.1 Prochilodus magdalenae | reverse complement strand
CCCCCCCCCAGAAGAAAAGAAGTTACACTTACATAGTACCTTTCACATACCAATGGCACGTTATGATTTATGAAAAAAAAAAAAGAGACCCATAGAGAATAAAGTATTCTGAAATAGATCGTATTTTGATAGATTTGAAAGATAGATGAAGGTATAGATGAAGGTAGATGAAGGTAAATAGTTCCAGAGGGTGGGGGCAGCAACACTGTGATGCAGCATAACGATGTGACAGTGTAGACAGATACGTGGGTGTAAGTCCGTGCTAGGCTTTAAAGGTCATCAGCAGGATTTTATGGTGGATGTGTTTTGTAATAGGCAGACAGTGTAGCTGATGATGGACAGGGGTGGTACGAGTAGATTTCTTATTGGCTACTGAGACTAAGTCATCTCAGGCAGATGGCACAACTGGTTGCTTACAGTTACATATGTTCAGAAGGGAGGTCTCTATTAAATATCCAATCTGCATTTCCTGACTGTGTGTGTTCTCAACAACAACACTCCGATAGGATGTGGCATTCGACTGATGATTGGTTGGTATTAACTGACCCATAGCAAGCCAAGAAAATTCCCCAGACCACTACACCACCTCCACTAGCTTGGGCTGTCGGCAGGTTAGCTCTATGGATTTAAGCTCCAGTCTCAGCCATGTTGTGTTGGCTGACAGAAGTAGAATCCAATGTGGGCCTCTGCTTATCTGTCTCAGGGTCCGACGTGTGTTCTGGGGTTGTGTTTTTTACCATAATCGTTTTGTCAGTTTGAAGAATCTTTATTTCACCATTCTGAACAAACTGAAGACCGTTGACCATGAAAATCTCAAGCCTGATTGACACCAAGAATCTGGGGGACTGTAAAAATGATTGAAATCACATTTTCTGACATTTTGAAGGTCGTGGTAAACGTCACACGTGCACTATTTACTGCCACACGAGTGGCTGATCAGGCTCATAGGTGTTCTTAATTATGTGCTCAGTGAGGGTAAATTGCAGAGTTGGAGTTCCACACACATGTGCTTACAAATGACTTCACACAGATGAGCGGTTTGGCTGTGTACACAAAAACATCTTGCAAGACAGTGAGACGTAATAAAACCAAAATAAAGACCAAACAAGCACCCCATGTGCCTGCTTCAGGAGAGGGGTGTGTCAGTCACGTCCTCTGCGGCAGCATTATGTCTTCAGATGGAGAAAAAAGCCCAGCAGACTGGAGCATACCATTAGCTGTTGGAGAAGGGGGGGTGCCAGTCTCAGACAGGACACTAATCCATTAAAAACATGATTTCAAGAGACATCTCCTTCCAGCTGGTATAACTTTCCCATGGACATTAAACCACCAACAGAATCTATGATCTTCCTCCTGATATTAGGCTCCTTGTCTGTACCTTTAACTCTGGTCCCCCTCTTTGTCGCTGCTCTTATCTCGTAGCTCAGTGCAGCCAGGTGAGTGCCAGCCAGCAAACTGCAACGGAAGCACTGAGAGGATTTATCATTAACGACATCACACACACAGCCCCAGAGCGTGCAGGTGTGTGAGGCAGTGTGTGCGTGGACAGTATAGGAGTCCATTGGTATTTGAGAACAGTGTGTCAGATCATTCAAATTCTGGTCTCGACCAACTAAGGCCAGGCTGCAGGGCGAAGAGAAGAGGAATACTGAAGAAGCAGGGAGTGGAAGAAGGATTAGTGAAAAGCTATAGAAGAGCAGGGATTCAGGAGGTAAACATGGAGGTGTGGAGCAGCTCGGGCACCGAGGACAGTGAACGAGAGAGCAGCAGCAGTCAGGGAGAGGAATTTGAGGAGCCTGAAGAGGAAGAGGAAGAGAGCACAGAGGGTTTGTGCAGAGAGCTGGTGCAAGGTAATGACCGAGTTTGATTTGGTGGAATTTGAGACAGTACAGAAGAGAAAAAGAGATGGGTTTAATAATAATAATAATAGTAATAGTAATAATAATTATAATAATAATAATAATAATAGTAATAATAATAATAATAATAATAATAATAGTAATAATAGTAATAATAATAATAATAGTTTTTGTTGTTGTTATTGTTATTATTGTGTTTATTGCTATTATTATTATTAGTAATATTATAAACAGTAACAATGATAATACTACTACTAATAATAATATAATAATTTAACTTATAGTACCTTATCAGGGTTTCAGTACAGAAGCAACATACAACAAAAACAACAGCTGGTATATAATTGACCCAAAAATAAATCTATCACAAAACTCGGTTCAGCCAATTTATTGAAAAAATAAAAAACCTTAACCTGCCAACTGTCATTACAAAACAAGAAGAACTGAAAATTCTCCAAAGTTTCCTGCATGGCTGTTGCATTACTCAACTCACAAAACTGAACTCAACACTGAACAATTAGGAGCTGAACAGTAAATATTCGGGACTTACCATTGGCTTGGCAAATCTATATAATGACATTCTCTCTGTAACAGCACTGTAAAAGCCACAGCCAAAGTCCATCAGCAGCAACGTGATAAGATGTAAATTCACAGCGTCTGACACAATGTAGATTTTATAATAAATATATATATATTTTTATAATCAAATCAGTTTCCCATAATGCTAACACTTTCAGCTGGAGCAGAGAGTAACAGAGGACTATAGGGGTGGCTAAGTGCCCCTATGAAAATACCAGTGTGTTGTTACTTGTTATCAGTATACCCCAAAACATAGTCGAATATATGTGAACATTGTGATATATGTTCAGTATGGTGTTTTTATGCACAAGCATGAAAGTTGCTGCTGGTTTCACCACCAAAAAAGCAAAATACCCTGAACACAGTGACTCGGGAGTTTAATAAAACACCCATAGTGTTACATTTCAGTGGTTCACGTCTCCAGTGTAGTCTGTGTTACTTCTACTTGGTGTTTATTGTTGTGCTTTACAATAATAAAGGTCCTCATCAGTTCCTCTGATGGAACAACACTTTTGTAGCTCTGAACTGTGGAATAGCGTTTCTGAGAATATCAGGAAAGCAAGCTCATTATGCTTCTTTATATCCAAAGTAAAAGCCCATTTTTTTTATGCTGGCATCATCCTCTGACTTTTTCCTCCTGTTTGTAATTTTGCTATGTGGTATTTTAGTTTTCCAGTATTTACTTGTACTCATGTGTAAAGCATGCACAAACAACAAACTATAAAAAGTAATAATAATAATAACAATAATAATAATAATAATAACAGCAATAATAATATAATATTTTAAATAAAATATTTTATTTACATATTATTATTATTATTATTATTATTATTATTATTATTATTATTATTATTATGGCAGCATATGCTCCCACTCAGACACATTACTACGGTCAAAATCGCTCTGCTCTGCTCTTAAGTACCTTATAGTGAAAATACAAAACACGTTGTCATTCAGCATAGGTACAATGGGCAGTATTCGACAGGTCTCACCACAAGAGCTCTGTTCATCCATGGAGCCGTTTCATTTGAAAGGCCTAAAACCTTTTAGAACATGAGGTGGTTAACATATCTAATCACACTAATGTACTCATGTGGTCAGTGTCAAATAAAAGCACTGCCAGATTCTGAATTGAACAAACGCCGTTTGTTTAACCTTGAGAGACCGCAGTGGTTCTCAGCATGTAAACATAGAAAGCGCACTTTTTAAATTATAGATTAGGAGAGAGACTCTCGGCCACACTCCAACAAGCAAGGGCATAGACTGTACGACAACTGCTCTTAGCAAATTTGAACACATCCTATCCACCTCCACTGTCTCTTGGGTTAGAATTCTAAGGACTGTATTCATAATCAACAGTTATAGACCTGGCACATTTATTTTGCTAGGGTTTGGACAGTGAGAACATGATTAGAATCTGTACAGCATATAAGTGGGGAAGGGGAGACCACCAAGACTAGCAAAGGACCAAACTTAAAGTCAAACCTGGACCTTGTGGTTGCCAACCACATGGCTCCCAAAGGAGCTTCACTATTCATGTTTTTAAAGATTAATTTTTGTCAATTTATAAATTTAAATGAATGGATGTGGTGTATTCTTTTTTTTTTTTTTTTTTTTTAATCTGGTCTGCACCAGCTACTACAAGGCGAGCACCAGATACTATGTTGTGAGTACCAGATACTAAAAGGTGAGCACCATTATTATTAAAATAGCAAAATAATAATATTATAATAATAATAATAATAATAACAACAACAATAATACTCCATGCCCATATCTGGTATTGATATTGTTTTGGTGTGCATCTAATAGTGTAAAAATACACCCTGCCCATGTCTGGTGTGCACCTGCATCTGGTCTGTCTCTATTGCTGACGATTCTCTTTTAGAGGCTTCATACATACAATTATATGTGGAAGAATGAAGAACTTTTTAAAAGTGTAAGGCATCTAAAGTCTCTACACCTTCTCAAAACACCTTTCAGCATCTCAGCCCTCCACTTTTATCTGTGCACTGTAAACACTGGACACTTTATTTCACCTGTTCAGGTCTCGGTGTTGGGAGTCACTATTGGTTCAGGCTCTGAGTGACGTAGCTGAACTGAGTCTGACGTTGCTAAACTCAACCAAGGCAACAAGTACATTCTGAATCCAGGGAGGTCACAAAGTCAATTTATCTGGGGCTGTTCTTAATTGGGCATGGAAAACTGGCCCTGTTACTGTTAAGATGATCTTAATAAGGCCAGGTCATGTTGAACGAGAGCGCAGATGCTAGTAATGGTGCTGGTGGCTAATGGGATAATGGACCATAAACAACACAGAATTTGGCTATGTTCTTAATTTAGTGAATCTATGCTGTGGCCAGACCAGTGCTGTAGACGCTAATGCTGTTTCCATAGAGTTTCATGTTGGGGTCTTGCATTCTCATGTATAGTCTGTACATGGCTGTCTCGTATAGTCTGTGCTGTTACCGTAGACTTTCTCCACCTGTAACCTTATCTGCTCATGTGGCCCAGTCACCTACCGAAGGGTTTTACAGCCATCTGATCATTGAGATCTCTTGGAAACATGGTTTCTTTGTTGAGAGAAAGCTTCAGTATTGACTTTTTGAGCTCTAACATGTGTTGTTGTATGATGCCAGCATGTTTAAATTTCGAGGCTACCTGCCTTAGCCTACAGAGCCAAGGCAGGTAATATTTGGGTGGAATATCATACAACTACTCCAGGCCTCATGTGACAGTCTGCTTTCCTTTGTTCTCATCCCCCAGACCTTTTAATAGTAAATCCTGTATAGTGGGTCACATTTTATAAAGCCCCTAGCACTCAGTAAATTTCAGCTTGTTCATTGTCCAGGCAAAACATAATTCCCAGAAATGGAACTAGGAAGGCAGGTAGTAATTGCACTGTAATTTGAAATAGCTTAGCCTAATGTGTTTTGGGTCACTCATGAACCGAGAGCACAAGCATCGGCTAGCTCACGTGTATTGATGTAGTCTCCCAACTCTATGCCTGTTTACCAGTCTACCTGTATTCATTTATATTTTCTCTACTTGTTTAAACAGCTGGTCAGTCTTCAAACAACCAATCTTGTGTTGCTGTTTTTTTGCAATAGAAACCATGTGGCCATACCAGTCCTGTGCAGATAAAATCGGACACTCATTTTTCACGTGTCCTTGAGTCCCTAGCTGGACACTTTAGCTGATAGTTTTGCATTGGTCTGGGCTGGATCCTGTTTTGCATCCTTTAAACCCCTGCGGTGGCGTAGTCAAGAAAAAAGAAAGAAGAAAAGAAAAAAAAAAAACACTTGGCATCTCATCACTGCTTCTGTTTTTTGGCTAAACGTCTGGGACAGCATGCCCTCTTTCTTGTGATGGCTCAGCTTTCTTCCCTTTGTCCTCTCTTTCCACTTTATTCTGCATTCACTCAATTGAAGGGCATATTTTCCATTAATGTTGCTTCCGCAGCACTGTATTTCACTGATGTCTGGATCTCGGCCAAAAAGCAAAGCTGTCTGGGCCCTGAAACTCTCGCACTGGCACTTTGGCCCATTTGATAATTGCCTATAAAATTGATTGGACCAAGTGTTGTTACTTGGCTGGGCTACACAGTGTTATCTATCGCTGCTGATGATAAACTGGTCACGTTTGCCATGTAATCCATTTGAAGACCTGCATTTGCACAGAAACAGAAGATGTGTAGTTTACAAACAGGCAGACAGACGCAGTTTGTAGATCTGTCAGATGCTTGGAGATGCCTTAGCTGACCTTTAGGGTTTGTAAATTTGGTTTAAATATTGATGTGACTGTTGTTAAGAGCACTTACTGAAAAGCTTTAGCCTTGGCGATGGTTTATAGTCAACCTGAAATTCTTATTGACTTGAACTTCTCTGACTTATTTTATTGGACCTGTTATGACACACCTTTATTATAGTCTATACTGTTACCATAGAACATATACAACAATTTTTGTCATCTTTTGTCATCTGTGCATCCAAATATTTGAACTCCGGTACATACAAACATGTCTACAGACCCCTTGACACAATCAGGGGTTAATTTCATTAACTGAAAAAGACATGACGAAGTATGAACCCACATTGTAAATATGAATCACTGTGTGTTTGTGTTTGTCCAGCTATAAATCAGGGCTGTACAGTCTGGAGCAGTGTCCTAATCCTGTACTGTATCTTTAGCCTGGCAACACAGTTCATTCTCGGTCTGTTTGTCAACTGTGGGCTTGATCTAGCACACGGATATATATATCAGACGGACAGAGAATGGCAGACTTAATCTGCTAATGAAGATCTTGCTAAGAGGCTCAGCACTCTGAGTGGTCCGCCAGAGTGTCTGTGTGTGTCTATCTTGTCCAGCATGCAGGAGGATCCTTTGTATTATATCATCTACATTTGTATTTATTTAACAGGATCAAGCCATGATACGGCTCTTCGTCCCTCAGGACACATACCCTGTGTTTATTATAACTGCAGTAGATCAGTTGTAGGTGTTGCTCAGTAGTATCAGTAGGTAAACAGCTTTAAAGTATATGAACATTTTACAGGCACTGTGCGGAAGTCAGAGACCGCCCTTCAATTGATTAATTTCCAGTCAATTTTGCTCCCTTTAATTACAAGTACATTTTGGAGAAAAAAAATAGAAAACATATGATTAACAATAATCAGACCGAAGCCACAGCAAGTAAATATATTATCAGATTATTAGGATTTTAATCTGTCCACACTTTGCATGAATGAAGCTTCTGTACATGATTTCATTTCTGCCGCGATATTTCTCATTTTTCATCAGTTACCTTATCTCCAAACTCATAGAGGTTGGTTGCATTTTCTGCTTCTTGTCATGAAAGCAATTCCAAACACATTCAGTGATGTTGAGGTCCTGACTCTGCCAGTGTTCTTCTTTTCTCAGTTGCCGCCTACTGACCGCTATTCACAGTGGAAATACAGACAAATGTTTCTGTGAACAGGAAACAAGAGTTCAGCTTGAGCTCTTAAAGATAGCTGGTGTACTGGTGTAGTGTTAGGAGTCCAGTTTTATCTTAACCTTTAACACTTTTTGAGCTCTGGTTTTAAAAATCAGATTTGAATCCTGTCGTTTCATTTCCTTTCCTCATCTTATATCTGATCTCCTCAGAAATAAATATCTGCTGAATAAGTGTAAAGTACAACAACACAAATGCCTCACTGCAGAAAAATAACCCATTTATTTATTTTCTTTCTTTCTCTCTCTCTCGCTCTCTCTCGCTCTCTCTCGCTCTCTCTCTCTCTCGCTCTCTGTCTCTCTCCCTCTCTCTCTGTCTCTCTCTCTCCCTCTCTCTCTCTCTCTCTCCCTCTCTCTCTCTCTCTCTCTCTCTCTCTCTCTCTCTCTCTGTGTGTCTGTTTCTATAGTGCTGTGCTCAGAGAGAGTGGGCCAGGTCACCAAAACGTATCATGACATTGAAGCCACCACACATCTTCTGGAGGAGGTAAAAACCATAGAACTTTGAACCCACTAGTTTTTGGAAGTGACATAATGACTGTGTGGCTTTGTGTGTTACTCTGACTTTGCTGTTTATTTCCTAAGCAGTTTGCACATGTCAATTTTGTCAAATGCCTTTTCTCTTCAGAAAGAGCGAGATCTGGAACTGGCAGCAAGAATCGGCCAGTCGCTGCTCAAACAGAACAAAACCCTGGCAGAACGCAACGAGCTGCTGGACGAACAGCTGGAGATTGCCAAGGAGGAGGTTAGAATGTTTTCACTGAATCTCAGATCAAGGAGTACAAATTACAGGTCTGTGTGGCCATGAAAACTCGAGGGATATTCCCAGACACAGTCTTGTGGTGCTTTGCTTCATTACTAAAAGCTTGTGTTGACTGACAGACGAAAATGAAGTAGACTAAACTGCTGTTTTGCACATCTGGAATACACTGACTGTGTTTATTAGCTGTAGATTTCTGTCAAATTGCATCCACCCTCCTCTGATCTACTGTTAGCCCATCTATGCTGAAGTTCCTCTCGGTACTCCTGCAGGAATGCTCAACACATCGCTGGCAAGGGAGCTTTTGAACCCACCACACATTCGTTTCATCATCCGTGGTGTGATAGTTCCTGCTGTACTGTTGAACATCCTCTGATTTATTCAGGCCCACATACACCACATACACCTACTACCCAAAAAAATCAAAACAAACTCCACACCTGCATGGAGAATTGTCCCAATCCAGCTGTTCGGCAGCTGAAATCTGATAAGAGCCAGAGATCTCGTGTAGAAACAAGCGCAAGCTGCACTGCCCTGTACAAGCTGCTATTGTGATAGTGCCTTATAGCTTACCTTCAGGACAAGTGTCTGGTATAAATACACCCTGAGTTGTTGTGGTTAGCTGTTTAATGCTCGACTTCTGCATGTAGATTGCTCAACTGCGTCACGAACTCTCCATGCGAGATGACCTTTTGCAACTCTACGCCAGTTCCGAAGAAATAGAGCCTGCTGCAGAATCACTCTCGCCGTGAGTACAAAACACATGAACACACACGTGCACATTCCTGTACAGTCGGGCACAGACAGCCATTTCAGTGACTAACTTTACTGACTAGTGGCGTTGCTCTTTTAGGATCAGACGCAATGAGTCATCCTCCTCTCTCAGTAGCTACATCCATTCCGACTTCCTGCATCAGAAGCTCAAAGGTCTGGAGGAGGAGAACCTTAAACTACGAACTGAGGTCAGTCTTTTCAGTGCAGAGCTTGTATTTTCTTGTAGGTATTTATTATAGGTTTTAGGCTGTGCATGTGGGAATGTCCTGCTCCAGTCCTGGAGGTCTGCGGTTCAGCCCTTGTTCTGAAGTAACCGGAACATCTGCAGAAAACAGCTGTTTCTATTAAAATAAGGATTTGATTTTCTGCAAATATTAATTCAAAGTTACACGATTAACGTGTGCAGAAGTGTAGGCATCCTATTATGTCCATTTTTGGCAACACCCTTGCAAGCTTACAAACACCTTTTGGGCTGTCTTGGATGCATAGCATGTTTGAGATCTACTCATAGCTCCTTTAATGTCTAGAATAATGAGGGCCAAAAGCTTCAGTGTTCCCTACCTTGGATCGTTCTCTTGTTGTAGAAGCCAGCACGGTTTCAGCTTCTGTTTTTAATTGACTGACTGTTTAACATTGACTTTTATGGCATTTAGAGTAATCTACGTGCAGGGCTTCCCGTCCTGCTGGCAGCCACCCAGCCCCAAAGCATAATAGGCGCTTGCTTAACAGTTGGCAAGGCGTTCTTTTCATCATCTGCTGCTATTTTTTCTGTTTTTACTTCATCAGTTCACAGCACTTGTTACCCAATTCCTCTGGCTTATCTCAGTACTGCTTTGCATTATTTGGGCTTGTGATGAAGTGGCAGGTGAAGTTTTCTTTCTGATGACGGTTTCATGAAGTGCAGCTCTGCACTGTAGTGTGGTGCACCACCTCTCCTGTTTCAACTGAGCCTTTATTCCGGGCCTTGCTGTTGTATAGGGTCTGTGTTTTGCCTCTCCGTATAGCATAGGAGCAGTTTAGTCTGAGGGTCTCCTTGGTCTTACAGCTCTTGTGTTGACCTCCATTTTTTTTTTTTTTTTCTTTTTTTTATTTTTTCTTTTTTTTTTTTGTTTTGTTTATTTTCTTATTTTTTTTTTTTTTTTAGTTTCCCCTAACTGCTATTTCGTATTGTCTTTTCTTCTTCTGATATTTTGCTCAGAGGAGTTTCAGAGACTGATAGCATGTTTTGTAGCCCTTCCCTGCCTTGTGTCACTTAGCTTCATTGAAAGATCCTTAGAGTCTGCTGCTAAGGAGACTCTCTGAAGAGTAAAGGACTTTGTTATGCTCTAGAATTAGTCCTAGTCCTAAAACTCTAGTGTCCACACTTTTGCACATGCTACATTAGCTGTTTTATTTAATTTTGTATTTATTTAAAATGTAAAGCATTAACACTCACAGAAACATGCTGTTTGTTTAAATAGTTTACTGAAGTTATTTTGGAAGTTGTAACTTCTTTTCATTTTAGAACTCAATAACCTTTGCATAATACAGCTCCATCTATTTGCCTTCTGACATGCATGTATAACTTATACGACTTAACTGTATCGTATATTGCTTCTCTTAGGCAAATGAGCTAGTGTCTGAGACCAGCAGTTATGAAGAGCAGGAGCACCAGCTGATGATGGTGTGTGTTGAGGAGCTCTGTAAGTAAAGCGTGATGTCTCTTTGCCCTGAGGTCTTGCGTGCAGTATCTCGTTTAGTTTGGGCAGTATGTGGAATTCGTGCACTTCCAGTAATCTAGTCTCTATCGCTCCCTGTTTCTGTCTTTCTAGCATCTGTGAATAAGCAGGTGGTGGCTCTTTCGGAGGAACTGGCTCGTAAGGTGGAGGACACTCTGCGGCAGCAGGAAGAGATCAGCTCTCTGCTGGGCCAGGTTGTGGATCTGCAGCAGCGTTGTAAAGGGGTAAGTGAAATTCATAAGTATGAACAGGCGACTCCCACCTCTTAATTTAGAAAACGCTTTGTGTGCTGCTACTTTATGTCTAATCATTTGAAGCACAGGCGGTTTTCGTGATGTAAATTCATAGTTCAAATAACGTCCAACTCATGCACCAGCTTTTTTTCCATGCTAGACTCATTACTGTAGTCCATTGTGTCATGTAGGTGTTTATTCCACAACACTGTGTAATTTGAAGTGTTCATTCTGCTATTCTGTTCTGCAGCTGGTGAGAGAGAACGAGGACCTGAGCCAGCACTTGAATGTATCAAGAGAAAGCCAGTCACAGCTCAAAACAGAGGTTTGACCTGCCATTCTCACTGCCATAACCCCCTTATCAGCCTTTTTCACAGATCAGCAGATTCTCACGCTTCCTGCCTGAAGCTCTAAGTATTGGTGTTGTAATAAAGTACTAAACCTGGCTTTAAGGGCCACAGTTATTGGAATTTATGGCTAATGCAGCCCAGCTCAAGCTCATGTTTGACTCTGCACTCTGTCTCCCCCTGCCTGCAGCTGAAGGACCTGCAGGAAAGGTACTCGGAATGTCAAGAAATGCTGCGGGAGGCCAGAGAGGACATAAAGAACCTGCGCAATAAGAGCCTGCCCAACAGCACAGTGCAGCGCTACAGCTCCCTGGCTGCTGTCTTTCCCATGGACTCGCTTGCTGCTGAGATCGAAGGAACATTCCGCAAAGGCCTGGACAGCCCTGCTCCGTCAGAGTACAAGTCAGTCATGCACATGTTTAGCTTTTTCAGCTTATTGAGTCACACCTCAGGCTAAACGCAAGGTTATGTCATTTTGCCAACAAACAGGGCAAAGCAAAATGTTCATGAACACATGATTTAAACAAGAGAAGTGTCTCCAAAACCTACAGCTTACGAGTAACGTGCTATCACATGTGATGTCAGGGTCTTTTTGTTAGCGTTAAGACGAATAGAGCAGTCTGTATTTTCCTGAAAACACTTGATTTACACACCTGATTCATCAGGGCCATCTGGATTGGGAATTCAGGCGTAAATGGTAGACATATTACTCTCTATTGTCACATGAGAAAGAAAATTGCATATCTATATTTTTAAGTTAGGGTTGCTTCTACACATTCCACACATTCTACACATTCTGCCTTCAGTTTTGTTTTTTTCTGTCAGTGGAGGGAAAGATATTTATGAATGTAAAAGACTGTGTTATATAAGTTTATAATTTGACTTGCCTTGTGTCGGCAGGTCCCACCCTTGGCGTGTGTTTGAAACGGTGAAAGTGGCCAACCAAGCTGCTCGACTGCGCTCTCGGTGCCAGTCCCCCCAGGTCCCGGGTTCTGACTCTTCCTCATCGCAGTCCAGCCGAACTGGCACACCACGCACCAGCTACCTCGGCTCTGATTCAGTCAGCCTAAACCTTGATGACAAATCTTCCACTGCAACACCACTGAAGGATCAGAGGTAAGGCCTTTTTATACAATACATGTGTAACCTGTAAGTACATAATACTAGCTAGCCAGATAGCTCCTTAGCTGTTTATATTATCAGGTTATGCAGAATAAGAAGTTTTTTTCAGGGTTTAAAACAAAATATAGATGCAGATAGTAATTACTGTTAAATATGAGTTTTGATTTTAATGATGTCAATGCATTATTCTGTGGTGGCTGCTGCAGTGTGGAGTCCAAACGTCTGGGTCAGCCGGGTACTCCGGGTGGTCAGGATCTGGAAGAGGCCATTCGTTCACTCTCTGTGCGGCAAGAGAGCCATTCCTCTGAGCAGCCCTTCTTCGAAGTAGAGCGGGAGAGAAAGCTGAGGGCACTGGGGGGAAGCAGGAGTGGCAGCATTGGCGGATCTAGTGGCTTCCTCACACCCAATGACAGCCTTGATTCCACAGGAACCAACTACTCAGGCAGCTCCCAGCATTCTTCTAGCTCATCCAGCTCCCGATCTTACCTGCCTGAGCGCCTACAGATAGTCAAGCCACTGGAGGGTGAGGAAACGCACACACTCACATACTCACAACCATGTCATGCACTTTCAGTCGAGTGTAGTTATAGAGAGTCGATTCCAAATGAGTTGTTTCTGGGACTCTAGCTTGTCTGGGAGTGACTGAAAGAGTACAGCTAACCCTTCACCGCTGTGGTGTCTTAAATAGTTAATGGGAGCAGGCATTTACATATTTACACACTAGCCTCCAGGAGGCTTGGAGTATGAGTCCCTCTGTCCAGGAACAAGCACAAACTTCAACAAGTACAAATTTCTTCCTTTGTACCACAGGCTCAGTCACCCTGCACCACTGGCAGCAGCTGGCTAAGCCAAACCTAGGGGGCATCTTGCACCCACGGCCGGGCATCCTCACCAAAGACTTCAGGGAGCTGGATGTGGACCTCCAGCATGTTTATAGCCTCAATGACCTCGAGGAAGACGAACCTGATATGTCTCTCCAACTCCCCAACTCCACTCATCACGCTATGGGTGAGGCCCACATTGCTTCCTATGTTCTTGGTATTAATTAAGTTAGTTCTTTCAGAAGTTAGGAAGCAGACCTAGTTGTAGTTGTAGAACCAGCCAGCATCGCCTCTCTTTGCCTTACTACATCTGCTGGTTTTGTAGCACCCTCCTTGTGTGTTTGAGGTACATGCCTCTTGGGAATAGCATGTTTTAGTAAGTGTTTGTTTGTGTGTGTGTGTCTGCCTCAGTCAGTACATCTGGTCCCAACCTCCCCCACACCTGTCCCACCCACACCATCACCAACTGCCAGGTCCTTCATCCCTCTCTCCTGCTCTCATCCTTCTCCACTGGGTAAGAGACCGTTACGCCTCATTGCACCATTGTACAGACGCCCTAGATACCTTACTGTGGATTGGTGGTTCTCAGTCTCAAGAGTACAGCAGTACCACTGTACAGTTTAGAGTTTGACCTGCTTCCAGCACACCTGGAGAGCCAACTTAGAAGAGAAAGTCTAGCTAACCATTATGTTTAAATTAGTCGGAACATTCCCACCACTTTTTACTTCCTGCAATGGATGTCCAAGCTGGCCAGCTAGTGAGAAAACTGCTGGAGAACATATTTATCTAATAGGTTACATAGTCTTAATGCTTAGAATGCTATAAATTAAATTCCTAATTTACATTGGAATATCGTTTCCTGCTGCTTACCTACATGGACAGACCCATTTATAGAGGCATTTTTCTGTATCCTCCTCCAGGGCTATTTCTACTCCCTATAGTATTCTCAGCTCTGCATCACTGCTGGCCATCTTCTTTAGAAGGTAGACTGAAGTTTTACTGAAAAAATGATATGACAGACAGTCTTACTAAATTTGATCGTTTTCGGTGGTTAAAAACTGAGAAATGAAGAGCCAATGATTGGCTGCCGAAAGAGCGGCTTCTTTGCAATCTGACTCCAGAATGCCCATCACTGCAGGATCCTCATTCTGTACCCACTCTATGATAATTGTCAGCTGATCAGTTACAACTTGGCACACTGGGGCGGTGCTCTTCAACATTTTAACACTAATACAGTAAAGTCCCTGGTATGTCTATGCATCCCTGTGTTTCTATGCATGGGTTTGTATATGTTGGCCCACATATTAGATTAGATAAGATTAGATTCAACTTTATTGTGCAGAGTACAGGTACAGAGCCAATGAAATGCATCTAACCAGAAGTTCAAGTACAGTATTATTTACATAAAGAGCCATAGTGATAAACATATACATATATAAGCATATCTATATACATATATATGAATGTATAAGAGCAGCATTACAAATGAATGTCTGAACTGTAAGAGTAGTGCAAGTAGACAGTATGTACACAGTGGAAAATAACATCTGAGGTAGAGATAATATGAGAACAGTATGTAAACATGAGTGTACAGTATGTAAACATGAGTGTACAGTATGTAAACATGAGTGTACAGTATGTAAACATGAGTGTACAGTAGGCTTGGTGATGAATAAAGTGCATGTTGGTAACCATCCATATTTTTACTGTCCTGCCACAAATTCATCCAATTTTTCCGATTGCCCCTTTTGGCACCGCCTCATACAAATAATCAACCAAATACCAAACGTCCTCTGAGGGCTGTGTGAGCCGGTAAGACACTAAACCATTAATCACAGTGATACTTCAGGACCAGGACTGAGAACCACTGCTCTAGATATCAAGTCATTCCTTTCCCCACCCCATCACTTTCATCTCCAGCTCACCTTCACTTTATGCTCTCTCCTCAGCTGATGCTCAAACTGTGGAATCATTTCACTCGTTATTATACGAAATTTTGTTGTTCATTAAATTGGAAAATAGCCGAAAGACATATGGATTACCTATACTCATTACATCACTGCTGGAATTCTGCAGGTCTCTCCTCGACTCTTCATCCTTCTGTTTTTTCCCCTCTTCCTCATCCACTTTTAATGTACTCTCTCAGTGACAGGAAGCTCTGGTCAAGGCTCCTCCAACAGCTGTAATTTGACCTGCCTCCGCAAAGTAAGAACCCCTGTCAATGCAGGAGAGGCACTGAAACGCTGCATCAGAGCTACCTCAGATGCACTGCAGTGATCATCCTAACATCAGAACTGTCAAACCGCCTGTCTTTAGCAAGCTATGTCATCAGCATGAAGCATTGCTAGAATGCAGCACTAACGCTCTTCTCTCTAATGTTAGCCTGTCCTTTATATATAACGCATGTATGTCTTACTTCCTGGTGCTGAATACTACATGTTAATAGCGACAGTTTTCCTGAACTCACCTTTTACTAAACTCATTTATCACTTCTGTCATAAGAAAACTTTCCCTTTACTTCATTTAATTCACCGTGCCTTGAATATTTAATGACAAATAGACCAGTAGAATTTTAATAAGGTATTTATAAGGTTTTTTAGATTAGCATATCGTCGCTGTACAAAGAAAACCTTGTATCTCCATTTTTGTTGGTTTTTACTTTTATGACTCATTTGATCACATGAGCTGCTCTTTACACTGGATGGAAATTTAATGAAGAATGGACCAGCAGAAATGTCCCAAAATAGGTTGGAGAGACGTCTGGTTCCATTGACTTCTATTCAGATTAAGTGAGGTTTTTGGCCTCTCCTGTAAAGTTATAATTTTGGAGATACATGTTTTTCTTTGGACAGTGACGATATGGTACATGGGAATTTCACAAAATGAAAAACATTTTTGCATAGTTCTGTTGTTGTATAGCCATTTAGAGTGGTGTTATATGACATTAATTTCATTATTAGTTATTAATTGTAGAGAATTAATAATTAATTGTAATAAAACTTGCTCAGATTTCTTTACAGTAGTGTTGCTGGATACCACGGGTCTTGATGCTTTACATATACCCTTTCACCACATCAAATCTGTTTTAAAACTATATTTAGCAATAGATTAATATCTGTTTCATGTGACAATTTCTGTGAGGGAGCTTTTAGAAACCTTAACATGTCTGGTTCCTGTTAACATCATTGTGACCAGCTCTAAGAACCCATTTAGACCTGGTTGTAATCTCACAAGGGTTTAGCCATATGCATTTGCACTTGGTAGTTAATGTAACTTCAGGACGTTCTCTGTGAGACTAAAATATAATAGCTGTGTGGGATTCATTTCCAAATTCACTAGTTTTTTTTTATTTATTTCTAAGAGGACCTGTAAGTCGTCTGCAGTTTGCTATTAAGCAGGCTGTTTAATCCGGTACCCAACCATGTGCGTCCTCCATGGTTATCCTCCTTGCAGACAGTAGTCATGGACCCAGTGCCATACTTCATGGGGAGGAGTTTGTACTGGTTGGTTGTACTGAAGAGGCTTCAGCTGTGCAGTGTGTTTCGGAGAAATGGATGTGTTTATACTTCTATAAAACGTGGCGTCTCAGACCCTTTGTATCTTCTCCAAATGGCTTGCCTTAACCTGCTGAACTTATTAAGCAATGGGGTTAAGGGGGCCTAAATTGCCAGGTTTCACACCATGCCACTCTGAATGACTTTGCTGATGTCTTAATGATTTAATCACACAGAGGTTCCCTCAATAGAAGACACCTTCTGGTGTACAGTTGCCGTTTTTTGAAATATACAGTTTTCTTATGACAGCCACTTTATGCTTCATTCTCGGTGCTTTGAACTAACATCTATTTTTTTAGCTGCAGCATTCGGATGACTGATACTAACTACCCTGCTGCTTCAGTCTCTAGTGTTTCTTCTCGCATTTATTATTATTTTATTTATGTTTTGTGTTTCCACAGCCTTCACCCTCCCAGCCTGTCCACTTGTGGGAGCTGTGAGCATGTAAAGACCACACCAGATCTCCAGCACTGCACAGCATATCCTGGTTTCTTCCATAGAACCGTCATGTCCACAACACCTTCGCTTGGTCTCCTACGGCTGCTCAAAGACAAAGACCCCTCTGCTTTTGCTCAGCCCAGCTTAGCGGGACCTTCTACCAGCACAGCTTTTATGGATAGAGGACATGCAGAAGAGGAACGCAAGAAGAATATCTTCAGCTTCAACCTGGTGGAGAAACTTCAAAGCCTTGGTCTACATAAAGTGGTGGCCAGAGGATTCATAGACTCAGGAAAGGAGGAAAGACAGTCAAATAACCCTCCCCCGACAAAACACTGAAAGCTGGAATCCAGCGTAGTCACTGTTCTGATGTACTGTCTTCCGTTCCGTGTCCTGTGGATCCAGTTTCTTATCCAGCTTGTTCATTATCGGACACCCTGAAAGCCATAGACACGTGGAGGTAAAACTGTAGTGGGTATCTCTACTTCTGATTTTATGAGTTATTGGAAGAACTTCTGTTGTGCAAGGAAATTATGTAGTGCTGACAAGAACCGATGTGGATCTGGAGATCCAGCTTTAAGGCGTTTTAATGCTCTAAGTCACATATAAGATATGTTTTTGTCGCGGTTGTAATTTGCGCGTTTTGAACACTCAGCAAAAGGGAATAACTCTTCCGTCTTTATTATTTAAGAGCTTTCCTGTCTGTTTAATTATGTATACAGGTCACCACCACCATGTCACCACGTGTCTTGACCTGTGTGAGCTCTAAATCTTATTTATTAGTGTCGGCATAAAGAAGTAGGCTGAATCTTTGTAATGTAAAACATTACCTTTAAAGCCAGTGACCTCTGATTGGTCTGAGTGTGGATGCTTGTGGGCTACCCATTAGCGGTTGTCATGACAATCTGTGCATGTGTTCTTGCTCTTAGAAATGCTGGATCTTCTGAGCATATTGTTCAGTGTGTCTAGTTTTTAAAAAATCATGATATTTTATAAAGCAATATTTTAGAAGCAGTTGAAATCTCCCGTGACGGATGATGCTTGTACACAGACTGTAAAGGTGCTTCAGAGTATACTTGAAGCCACTGTAAAGAATTGACCAGAAACCTGTGATTGTATTGTTGTCACTGCTATTTAAGTCCAACTGCTGTATGATGGCATGCTGTGCACACGAGAAGAGATTTCTCACAGTTGATGGCACCATGTCAAACGTTTTGCACCTGCAGATTCAGTGATATAATCGCTGATTTGGAGCATTTTACATACCTCATCCAGTCACACGCTTTTCTTGTTCATTTTGCTCCAGTGGAACAGTTGCACTTGTACTGAATGCTCCATTAAGTCTATGTGTGACACATTTCATTGCCATTTCAAAGACACCTGTTTTTTCAACGTTGCCAGTCTGGTATGTCTACTGTGCAGTCAAGTGTTTAGTCCCGCACCAAAAACCATCAGTAACGACGCAGTGCTTTTACAGGGCTGTCTGTTTTAAAGCTCTGTAGAAGCAGCTGCAGGTAGTCTTGTGTTAGTGGCTGCTTAATGGAAATTCTACAGATTTCTCCAGGATTAAGGTCTGGATGATTCATTTGTATGCAAACAAGCAAGTTCAGAGTTTTCATAGGGGTTATTGTAGAAATGACTGACTCTAATTTCTTTAGAGTCACAATGTATACTCAGATGTAGCCATTTTCAGTAGTAAATCTACACATACACATAGTTTTTATAAGTAATAATTGGAAAAATTGGGGTAAATCCCCAGACCCCGCCCCCAAACTCCACCCCCCACCCCACCCAAGTTTTGCTATGTTGCTATTTCCATCATGAATGTATTTATTTAAATAGGCCTACACACGTCTTAGGCCAAGTACCTAGTATGGTATACTTTTTTTTAAGGTAGGGATGGCAACATCACTAAATTATATAGCTATCCTGACAAAATGATGGTACAATACACTTGTCTGATCATATCGCGTATATGATCAGCACTTAATGAACACTGGGTAACTGCATATGTCGTTGCATAGTGAGCAAAATTAGCCCTGTTTGACTGAATGTTGAATTCAGTTTGTAAAGGCTTTAATATAAATGGTTGTGGCTGTAGGAGTTATATTGTTGTACTATATGTTAAATATTGGTACTCCAGGTCCAACTTCCAGAAATAAATAAATATTGTGGCACATATTTCGTAAAATGCCTTCATGTATCCCCATATATATACATATTTTCAATATTGCCCTAGACTACTAGAAGGGAGTATTGAATATATAACATTAATCTGAGTAACTGTTCGTCTCAATGATTCTGTTTGGCAGACACAAGGACAAATCTGCAGAATTTCCTTTTAAAGAGCCGGAATTATTACCTTCAGCCATGCCCTTAAAGGAATCATGTTGTACTGGGGTTCTACAATGATCTTTGTACTATCACAGGTACTGTTTGGATATTTGGATATTTTTGATGTTTTCCTACACAGTCGAACCCTCTGCCTCTGCAACTTGTAATATCCGACATACAGTAATCATTCAGAGCTGAAAAGAGTTTTAACTTGGGATATGGGAATTCAGTAAGCGGAGAGCCTGAATGATAGGTGGCAGATTGGTATTCGAGTGTGACTGATTTAGCTTCTGTAAGATGGAATGTACTGTATGAGAAACGACGGAGAAGATCTATTATGGTTTTTAAAAAGGTTTTTAAGGAGTCGGCGTTTACTTACCGAGTCCCAGCCCTGTGTGCAGAAGAGGAAAGAGAGTGAACTGACAAACCCAATTCACAAGCTACACACGATCACAAGTAATCAGTTCCTAGTCCATAATTCACAAGTAGGAAAAGCATGAGGTTGGCCAGCACCGAGTAATGATTGTAACTGTAATTTTTTTGTATGTATGATCTATAAATTGCCTGTCAGTGATTATATGGACAGTTCTCTGTAATGATAAAATGGGAGTCTGAACGAGTGCTATGTACAGTACTGTAGCATATGTACATGAATGTTTCTGTATATTTCCAATAAACACAAGCATTTGCCCTGCATGTTTTCTTTCTGAAATGATTCATACCAGATATTTCTCAACAATTCAGTCTGTTTTATCGCTTTAAAATACATTTAATGAAATAGAAATGACACAAACTTCCAAATAGATTTTGTGGATGCAAACATAACTTTATTCAGCCACTTGAGAATTAAAATAAACGTTGGTAACACGGTAAAAGACGAGTTTCTGGTGCGTTGGACATTAAATGTCAGACAGTGGGGTTAACTTCAGTCCGTGCTCCTGCGCCCAAAGTCCACCCAGCCCTTATAGTCTGAAATGCAGTCCTCCCGTTGAATAATCTCTGTTAAATGAAATAAATGTGTTAGTAAAATTATAAAATTAGTAATACTGTATAACACATATAATACAGCAAAATATTAAATAAAGATAATTGTATTCACAGTTCAATATTTGACTGTAATTTTTAATACTGCTGGTTCCTTTTTTCAACGGATCCAATGTCTGAACAAATAAACATCATCATATCTTCTAATGTGAAGGAATCACCAGCAAGTATCACAAAATTACACCCACAGTGCAGACGTAACACTTTTCATCCTGCTCCTGCAGAGATGTCCAGCCCATGAGCAAGCTGTTTCTTAAAGTCTATTTGAATCAAACTTTGACAAAATTATGACTTTCTTTCTGAATGCTTCGTGATAAACTGATAAAGTGTATGTCATCGAAGTAACGAAATATTTCCAGTACACATCTCATATAATTGACTTTCTTTCTGAATGCTTTACGATAAATTGAATCTGCATTGATCAATTTAATCCACAGAAATATAGCCTACAATGCATTTAATATGCCTACAATAGTGCTGAGAATTTTACACGGGGGGGCAGTATAAGTATGTGTAATTACTGACAGCTAGATGTATTTACATGCATAACACTTTATAAAACAAATGTATACAATGTCTTTAATAAACGTTTGCAAGAACATTGTATTATATTAACTATGACTAAGATATGAAATGATGAGCTATGAAAAAATCCTGACTCTGGCAGAGCAACTTATTAATATTGTATCACAGATGGGTGTTAGACAATCTTATTTCACTTACTCTATGGGGTACTACATTATACTCAAATCACCTAGACCCTGTAATGCACAAAACTTCATACTGTGTTACAGGGCATTACAACATTAGTGTCTGGAATGTTCTTATTGGCAGAGATCATAAGGTGTTTTGACCTAACATACTGAAGTCACAAGCTCTTGCTTTAGAAATCATAATGCTTGTCAATTATAACTACTTAAGAGACATTATCCAAACTTATCCCGGGTATTATAAGATGTATACTATGTAACCAGTAACCATATAACACATATAGTACAATTATCCACAGCATCGTGGATTAATAGGAGGTATTACCAGGTTTGTTAACATTGTGGATGCATCATATTGTGGATGATAATATGAGGATTTGTCAGGTTTGTTCATAACCGGGTCTGGGTATTAGCTACACAAAGCATCAAAAATGATATCAACTAACTGATTCCAATCTACTGTTTGTTTATACCACTGTATAGTGAACAGTAATTCTGCCAATAGACATTAACCATCATTTGCTGACTTGACATACAGTTAACTTCACTTGGGAATCGATAAATTGGTGCACCGGACGTTAAATACATATGAACACACAGTTAGTATGTAGAAGTTTAACAGACTGAATTAAACGCCCCCCATCACGCCTCTAACCTGATAACGCCTGCAGGATCTGTTTGGAGATGATTTCACGCTGATCCTCTGCCATGCGCTCTGTCCTTGCGGTCTGGGGCTGAAGATCGTTCTCCAGGTGGTGGGAGGTACCAGGGCCCAGTGGCAGGCCCGTCCTCCCTATCTCCCCTGTTCCCCTCTGTGAGTGTGAGAGCGGTGAGCCCATACAGACCAGCGCCAGCGCCGCCATGAACATTAGCGTTGTGAATGTAGCACTCATACCTGTGGAATTTTTTTTTTTATATCAGAAAAGAACAAGCCTTAACCACACTGAACAGTTTAATACCTAACAGGTTGTCATTTCCCATAGCAGTGACCACAGTATCATACAACAACAACAACAATGAGGTTTCAGAGATTTAGCCTTGTAGCGTGGATGCTAATTTACCTGAAAGGAGCAGGAGCAGAAGCAGCAGCAGGTTAGCTGTGTTACTGAAGAGTTAAAGCCTGTTCAGCTTCAACCTCTTATATATATAGCTGAATCATAAAGGAAGGAAGACTTCAGCAGTCAATAATTTCTCACAGTTTGAAAGTAAAAAACGTCCAATGTTACCATAATAAAGAGACAAACTTAACGTTGCTAACTGTAAATCAGTCACCTGACCCCTGCAAAGTCCATTAATCAATATAAGCCATAGTGAATCCAACTGCCCTTTAGAAACCATGCTGCGCTAATTTGATCTGAATGAGTTTGGGTCTGAACTTTTATTAGAACTAAAGTTATTTTTAAAGAACCACATTTAACCGATTCAAAAAGAAGCCACTGTAGGTACTGTGTGTTTCTCATTAGTGCTGTACTTTCCACATGTTCTGGCTCTTGTTGTGTGTCTTTGAGGTTTTGGTAATGACAGTGTTTATTGACTGATTGAAGCCAAAATAAAGGATTAAGTGGTTTTGCTGACGCAAACATTCTTGTATTACGCAAAATGGTATACTCTGATGTATGTACATAAAGATTTTAGCCAGAGATGATTGTCTGTCCCCGCAGGACTATAGGCCTCAGTGTGTGCCAAGGGCAAACAATTCAATACAGCTTGCACAACTTCCACAGAAATCAGCTGCAGCCGTTCTAAATCAATTTGATGTGTTTCATGTGATTGGCACCGGAAAGCTGGAGGCCAACCACAACACAAGTACACCTTATTTTGGCAAAGTCACTTAATCATTTGTTTATTAAAGAAATTCTGAAGAAACAAATACTCCGCTAAAACCGGTATAGACAAGCATAACCGATCACCTGGAACCAGAATATCACTATTAAACCAAAACAAAAAACAAAAAGGAAGGCCAGTTGCAGCAGAACAATGAGAATGGAGTCTGGAGGGGCTTATAAACCATCTCCGGATTTAAAGAGTCCAACAGGCAGACATGGGAACAAGTCACTAAGTTGCAAGTAACAAGTAAGTCTCAAGTCTTAACAATCAAGTCACGAGTCAAGTCCCAAGTCAATACAAGCAAGTCTCGAGTCAAGTCCCAAGTCAATACATGCAAGTCTCAAGTCAAGTCCCAAGTCTTAAACTTCGAGTCCTAGTCAAGTCACCAGATGCAAACAAATACAAAGTACAAAGTACTTACTGTAATCTCTAATAGATATGTACTAAACGCAGTATGGAAAAATGAACGTGACATTATACCACAGTTTACAGCAACAAAAAGTCAAGGTTTATGGATTAAAAAAAATTAGGAAAGGACAAGAATATCATATGATTTGTTCTACAATGATGGAGCTGTTTCAGTATGCTATAAATTTCTGTAAACAGGCTAACAAAGTACACTACATCATTGTTTCTCAACCCTGGCCCTGGAGGCCCACTGCCCTGCACTTTTTATTGTTTTCCATTCTCCCAACACATCTGATCCAACTACTCACCTAATTACCAGCCCAATACTGAATTAAAATAGGTGCTGAAGCAGAAAAAAACAGTAAAATGTGCAGGGCAGTGGCAGTGGTGCCTTCGAAGGCCAAGGGTGGAGGAACACCACACTATAAGAAGTAGTAGAACCGATCACATTTCCACCTACAGGAATTTTTAATGACATCACATTCTACACCCATAAGCGTTAATGTATGGACCTGTAATATATATATATATATATATATGTATATATATATATATATATATATACATATATATATATATATATATATATATATATATATATATATATATATATATATATATTATATAAAGCATGTATGAACTGTGCAGTAGCTCTACATGTTACTGATCAGCAGAGTGTTTTTGACACTTTTTCTGCTCTATGCTAATTCACCACGTCGTGGCTGAGATGCTGTGGTTCCTAGACGCTTTAAAATTTCACGTGTAAAATCTCTCACAGTGAACGGGTGTGAGAGAGGGACCGAACAGAGGACAACAGCTTTGTTTTCTTACATTAGCTGTTGTTTATTATTATGTCGCTACACGTTTGCTAGCTTGCTAACTGCTAACTGCTATACGCGAAATATCCACAGCACAGACTTACTGTTCTTTGTGTGCAGCCTCAAATGTGTCGAACAAAGTTTGAAGTGGTTGCATCTCCACCCGTGATCTTGACTCCACATGTCTTGCATACCGCAGTTCTTCTTTTATTTACTACATTATAATCTTTGTAGTTGAACAGGACTATTTTGGGGAGAATTTGGGAGCAAATTCAACACTGGCGCCCCCCTCAAAGCTTCCCGTGATTGGCTGCACGGTTACGGCTTTACTTGTTGCTAGGTTACGGATCATTTGGGCTGAGCGGCTCAGCTCCCTAGCGCTACAGCGACATTTAATATAAAATGATCCAGTTACGTGATTCAGTTTTACTTATTCATTATGTTAAAGTAGGGTTGTCAAGTCTTTTCGAGTCCTAAAGCTCAAGTCCGATTCCAAGTCCAAGTCAGTAAAGGTAAAGTCTAAGTCAAGTCGCAAGTCTTTAGTAATGTTGTCGAGTCAAGTCACAAGTCATCAGTTTAGTGACTCGAGTTAGACTCGAGTCCAAGTCATGTGACTCGAGTCCACACGTCTGCCAACAGGCAGCCTGAAGGAGATCCACAATGGAGAGCACAGGAGTGGATCACCATCTCATATGGACACAACCAGGCCACAACAGTGTGAGTTAAGCGACTCTGAAGTACGGGGCTGCCACCGGGAACAGTCCTGGCCCCATTCCTCTTCACACTCTACATTGCAGACTTCGACCACAACACTACAACCTACCATCTACAGAAATTCTCTGACGACTCTGCCAAAGTGGGGGACAGAGAAGTAACAAAGAGGACTGGTGTCAGCAGAACCACATCAACACGGGCTAAACCCATGAGCTGGTGGTGGATTTCAGCAGGACTAAGTCCTCTTCAACCACTCTGGTGCACATCAGGGACAAGACATTAAAATGATAAAACCTAGGACAAGTACCTGGGTGTTTATCTGAACAATAAACTGGACTGATCGGACAACACACACTGTATAAGAAAGGCCAGAGCAGACTGCTGAGGAGGCTCCAGTCATTCGGGATACAGGGTCCACTCCTCCACACTCCTCCACCTACGACTGCAGATAGGAAGAAACCTAGGGGGAGAGGAGGATGTTGACCAAGCTGGCATCCATAATAGAGAACACCTCTCACCCACCACAAGAGACAGTTCCTGCACTGGCCAGCACCTACAGTGACAAGCTCCTCCACCTGCGGTGTGTTGTGTACAGATACCTGTATCTATTTCTATTTTTGTTTGTTTCAGTTTTAACATTATCTGTTGTCCTTAACGATATACATGGGTTGGACAATGAAACTGAAACACCTGTCATTTTAGTGTGGGAGGTCTCATGGCTAAATTGGACCAGCCTGGTGGCCAGTCTTCATTAATTGCACATTGCACCAGTAAGAGCAGAGTGTGAAGGTTCAGTTAGCAGGTAAGAGCACAGTTCTGCTCAAAATACTGCAATGCACACAGCATTATGGGTGACATACCAGAGTTCAAAAGAGGACACATTGTTGGTGCACGTCTTGCTGGTGCATCTGTGACCAAGACAGCAAGTCTTTGTGATGTATCAAGAGCCACGGTATCCAGGGTAATGTCAGCATACCACCAAAATGGACGAACCACATCCAACAGGATTAACTGTGGACGCAAGAGGAAGCTGTCTGAAAGGGATGTTCGGGTGCTAACCCGGATTGTATCCAAAAAACATGAAACCACGGCTGCCCAAATGACGCTGCATTGGCCAAAAGGAGGCCCTACACCATACTAATAAATGATGGTCTAAAACCAGGTGTTTCAGTTTCATTGTCCAACACCTGTATATCCATTGTACAAAGAAAAGGCCACAGTTAAAGGCCCAAACTGATTTGGGGAATTAAATCATTATTAAAAGTAATGTTATATTCTTACAGCAAAACCAGCCTATGTTGTAATTTGATCAACCAGCTAAACCAGCACCAGACCAGCAGAGACTGGTTTAAACCAGCACAGAATGCATGCTGTCTGTGTTTTTGAGCAGGCTACAGTGTGAGTACTCACTTTTCAAAAAACAAAGACAAAATATTTAGTTCAAAAATGCACAGTGGAAAAAATCTGTCATCACCAAACTGTGGCCAAAAACCTGCTCCTCCCTATCAGTGCAGCAGCGCCAGGCTTTCGGGTTAAAAACCTTATTATTTTCTAAAGTAGCTTCATGGAAATGTAACAGGAGCTGGTCACATTCGGATAGCTATCGAAAATAACCAAATAAATAAACAAATAACTGAAGAGACTGCCTGTGAAACCCAAGCTTTTGTGTGTGTCTTCTGACTAAGACCTGTGACCTGGGTACGGCTAATATGTGTAGGAGGTGTACACACCCATTTCTTTTAAAATCCAGACTAAGAAAAACATTTGCTACCTGAGACAACAACATGCACTTTAATGCTTCTGCAGAATGCGGCGGATTCACCGTCTACCTGCAGATGGGCACTGAAAGCAGTACTTGTTTTTCCAGGAAACACAATGCAAATCCCACCTATTCATAGGAGTTTTGATGTCGAGTTTTGCTAATGAATAGACACTTCAGTATCTTTGGCTTATCTGAACGGCATTAAAAGACTGGAATTAAGTCTGTGAATAAACGAGCAAAGCCACAGAGGAATGGAAGAGTGAGAGAGAGAGAGATGAGTTTACCTAGGCGTATTTTTGTTGTATGCAGGAGACTTCAGGTGTTATGTTTGTCAGAAGTAACACTGATGATTATTGTATGGAGCATGGAAGCTTTTGGTCATGCTTGTGCACGCTAGGCCATCTATCATCCAGCCTGAAAGCAAGAGAGGAGGACAATGTAGCCACAGATGTGGGAAAATTCAACACGTCATTATAGTGTGCTTGCACTCCCTATACAGTGGCAGGAAAAGTAAGCGAACCCTCTGGATTTACCTGGATCACTAATAAAGTGCGATCTATTGCTTTTCCTAGATCACAGTTACAGACAAACTAAACTGATAAAACACAAACAGTTATAATTTTCATTAAACGCTTACAGTAAATCCATGATACAGACTACAAAATGCAAATGTATTTATCCAGGAGGCTTGCTGGCAAACAGTGTTTCAGTTGCGTAGAAGGGATTGGCAATTTGGGTTTCTTTGCCAATTTCATAAAGGTAACATATTAAAGATTTCAGTGCAAGGTGTGGCACAACAATTAAGTGCCTAAGTGCACAGAAGTAACACACATGAAAAAAAATCCAGTCTGTATTTAGGCCTCCTCATAAAACTAAGACAGCACTAATGAAAAATAAATGATCTTTTATTATTCATTCACTAAGGAAGCATATCCTTGCTGGTTCTGCTTGATCTTGGTGCAGCATTTGACAATAGGCCCCTCTATCATACTAGATAGGCTGGGGAACTTTGTAGGAGTATCAGGAACAAGCTCTTTTATGGATCAGATCTTACCTGAGTGATTGCTATCAGTTTGTAACTGCAAATGGTGAATCATCTGCTCACACAAAAGTATGGAGTTCCACAGGGCTCTGTCCTAGGGCCTATATTATTTGCCTTATATTTGCTACCACTAGGTACCATTATCAGAAAACATGGTATACATTTCCACTGCTATGCTGACAACTCACAGCTGAGTATTTCCGTCTAACCAGATGACATATTTAAACTTAATAAGATGGAGGAATGTATATAGGACTTTAGGTTAGTCACTTCCTCCTACTTGACTCAGACGTTCTTCTTCTTGAGCCAAAAGGTGCTGGAAACACACTGGCTGCATTAACACTTAATTTTAATAGCTTCTTAGTTGCATCTGGCTCCCAGGCCTTTGATGACTATTCTACTTATATTACAAGAATAGCTTTTCTTCACAGTCTTACAAAAAGAAATCCACTGTCCTACAGAGAAGCCAGTCCATTCCTTTATAACATCAAGGCTGAATAACTGTAATCATACATTGAATTAATTAATAACGTTACATCAGGGGGCCTTTTCATACAAATTCCAGCTTTGAAGTAACCTTCCAGTCAGAGTTCAGGACTAGAGCTTTCAAATCTAGGCCTACTGTTCACTCAAGCTTTTGGTGATTAGTTTTCCTGTTGAGAAATGTTGGTGGTGTAGTCCCAGTTAATTGATGGTGGAGTGAAAGGGTGCTGGCTTCTCAGCGAGCCCTCATGTCTTTGTTACCTTCTGGCTCTCCCTTTTGGTTATGCTGTGATCGCCAGGCCTGCCGGAGTCACTACAGCACCTTATCCTGCAGCCCATCCTGTGTGATCTGATGCGGAACAACTGCCTATCCTGAGAAAACTATTTATGGACAGAAAGCCTGTTGTGTAAAAACAATTTTCTTAATAGTTTTCCAACGAAAGCTAAGCCTGGTTCTAGGCTGTTGCTTTTCATGCAGGGAGGGAATACTGGTCCATTTGAAGTAGGTGTCACAGGTATTCAGTGATAATCCGAAGGATGAGAAAGTGACACTTCTGGAATTCCAGTGTAGATGTCATTAGTGCTTAGTTAAATCTTTAGAAGGGTGGTGCTTGCCAATTTCAACACAAGGCGTCGGGTCCCTGCATTTTCTTCATGTCTTCACAGCTGTGTGCCAACATTCTTTAAAGAACAGAAGAGAAAAAAAAAGAAGTATCTATTCACTGGAAAGGAGGGTGTGTTTGTACAGACTATGTTGTGGGATGGGATGCAGCAGACCTTGTTCTCCGACATCTGAGCCTATATAAGACCTTCTCCGTGCGAAACCTCAGCTCAAACGCAAAGGTTAATTTCTGAAGGACGTTGCCACTTCGGTGAGGATCAGCATCTAGCCATGCCTGTCAGGGTCCAGCGTAGCTCTTCCTTCAGCACCCAGAGTGCTGTTGGGTCAAATTTCCACAATTCAGCCGGAGAGAAGGGGCTGAACGGTTTTGGGAGTTTAAGTGTTTATGAATCTTATGGTGGGTATGGAAGACGCATGTCCTCTGTGGGATCCACATACGAGGTCACATTGGGTGACAACGAAAAGTTGACCATGCAGAACCTCAACAACCGTCTGGCAACCTATCTGGAGAAGGTAAAGTGTGCTTGTTAATGCTCTAGCTAAACATTTCAGACTGCTGCCTTCAAAATGACATTTCCAGACCTCGTGCTAAACAACATGTCTTGACAGTCATTATACTGAATAGGAGATTGTTGTAGGGATGAATCAATAGGAGATTATTAAAACATTTGAAGGTCATTCGACATATTTCTAGATATTTTAACTCATTTTTAGTAGTTTTATCCAGGAAAAACATTCATTCTGTTATCAGATCATTAGACTTTTTTCAAAAAAATGACAAGCAAGATAAATAAATTACAACTAAGCAGTTTTTCTAGAAAAAAGTTCTATAAATAGCTTAAAATATTAGTTATACAGCAGTATTAAAATGAGAGATGTTACATTATATAAGGAATGGATCCATAGAAATAGGCCAAAATTACTTTATACTATAATGTCACCACCTCACCTTTTATTACAGGCCAACATCTATTACAGTTTTTCCTAGTACCTTTTTGGAGATACAAGGTTTTATTCCCACCTCAGTGATATATGTAAGATTTAAGATATGATTTGAATGCATTGTCCTCTATATAAGCATATATTGTTACTGTGATCTCAGGTGCGTGCTTTAGAATCTGCCAACAGTAAGATAGAGCTCCAAATTAAGGAATTTTATGAGAGCAGGAGCCCCGTTCACCGCAAGGATCTGACTGGATACTACGTCACCATTGAGGACCTCCGCAAACAGGTAAAGCAGTAGCCAGCAAACTTGCATCAAACCCATGCCAGAAAATCCTCATTATGCCGCCTCCAAGTGTCAAAAGGATTACCAAAATGTCAGAAGGCCATTAGCACTCTTTTGTTTCATCCAGTGGCAGATATCACTTGACAGGTTATGCTTGTTCTGTTGACAGGTGACATTTTCCATCTTTCAGCTTCATATAATCATTTATCCCTGTATGGCCTAAGGCCTAGTACACGACTTTACACTTCAGTGCCTCACTCTCGTGACTACATATTGCACATGTTAGCTTTGAAGTAGTCTTTAGGTTAAGTACTCTTAAGTAGTTAAGTAATCTCTTGTCAGGTAGAAGACAGTGTGGCATCAGCATTGCTGTTTCTCTCTGTGGCTTTATTCAATATTATTAGATAGATAGATAGATAGATAGATAGATAGATAGATAGATAGATAGATAGATAGATAGATAGATAGATAGATAGATAGATAGATAGATAGATAGATAGATAGATAGATAGATAGATACTATACAGAAGTAACAACAGAAGCACAAGATAGAGTTGTACAGATAGAGACAGAGATACAATATAAAGTATGAAAGTATAAAAATAGAGTCCTTAGTGTCTGTGTAAAGTATGAAGTATAAATGGAGGTAGTGGTAAACCATTTGCTGAGCAAAATAAGAAGATGGCTGTTGTCATCCACACAGACAGTGCAAGTATTATACGGAGTTCTTGAGCTTTAGTTTCATATGCGCTAGTTTATCAGCTTTTCAGAGACTTGTGTGAAAGTGTCCTATCATCAAAATGAACCTGAAGCTTATCCGCCTTTTACAGATTCAAGCCCGTTCCAAGGAAAACTTTCAGCTCCACCTGCAGCTGGACAATGCCTGCCTGGCATCTGGTGACTTTAAGCTGAAGTGAGTTGAAAGTCTGCTACACTTTTACGAAGCCTGGTCCAAAGAAAAAGCAGGGTGCACATGGATTAACTTGACAAAGTAAAAAAGCATGACAGTAAAAAATCCTATTACAAATTCTATTATATAATAAGAAGACAGACTCCCCAGGACCTGATCTGCCTGACTAAGCTACCTTCTAGCACTTCTTCCGGTCCCAGCAGTGTATATAGACATATCATGATGTTTTACTCAGTAGCCATATATTCTATGTAAATCCTGTTACATAACACTGACTAAAACATGCCATAACAGATATGTTGTTATGTGTTGTCATAACAGATTAAATCTAGCGATATATCTTAGAAGGAAAAGGAGGTGCTATTATTACGGCATAAATCAACAAATGATCACAGTAAAGGACAGTAATGCTGAAACTGATTCAGGGCAGATTAGTGCCTTTTTCTTTTTGTCATTACTAAACAAAACAAGACTCTTTGCTTTGAATTGAAGTATTGAAATGTAATTGATATCTGGCGTCTGACAGCTCTTTTGTATAGCACAGCTGTGTGCTCCTTTGATTCTGTGATCTCACATAAGTCCAAACAGTACTGGAGACACCATTATTAATGATATCAGTATTAATGATGCAGAAATCTTTAATCTTACAGTAATCTGATTCGGTTTCATTCAGTAATTATTTAGGATTATGGTTTAGTGCATCATACAATATAACAATTTATGTTTGACAAAGATGAATATACATATGACTGACGGTCATAGTTATGAAATAAACCTTCACAATTTCTAGATTCCCAATCATTTTATATACATAACTTGCAATACATAGTTTATGTTTTATTCATCATTATTACATTTATTATATTTGATTCAAATTTTCACATTTCAAAATTATTCATGGCTAGATCCTAATGCATAGGTGCGTTTTACACCTTGGCCTTAATCCCGGAGTTCCATTTCTAATGCCCCTGTGCAGGTCTGAGATGGAGATGAACATGCGCCTGGCTGTAGAAGCAGACCTGGCTCGTCTGCGGGGGACTTTGGGGGAGCTGCAGTTGGCCTGTAAAGATTTGGAGCTCCAGATACCCGGGCTGCAGGAGGAGCTGAAGTACCTCAAGAAGAACCATGAGGAGGTGAGCCCACTTTAGATTTTTTCCCCCTCCAGGAATGTGTCGGTTTATCGCTCTATGGATTCACCCAGCGTAAAGTTCACATTAGTGTCATGTTTGCCTGTGCTTCCCGTCTTTCATTCCGCTTTGGCTTTATTCACAGGAGATGCATTTGATTCGTACCCAGCAGAGTGGCTCAGTGAATGTACAGGTTGACTGTGCCCCCTCAGTGAACCTTGATAAGGAGCTGCAGGAGATGAGAGAGCAGTATGAGACCCTCATCCAAAAGAACCGCAAAGAGGCCGAACAATGGTTCCATAGTAAGGTCGGTCAAAAATACAAAACAAAAAAGAAATAATCAAAACAAAAAACAAAAAAGTATTTTAAAAGGAAAATTAGAATCTCACTGGGTGAGGGAGTGGGTAATTCTCTAGTTGGCCAGATCAAGCTTTGGGCAGCACTGTATTTTGGTATTGCAAAGCTTTTCTTAACATTGGAAACACTGAAGCTGTGATCCAACTCTTCTTGGGGCCTTTGGTGCCATCTATTGGACACACTGGTTTCATTTCATGGCACTGGAACACTGGGAACTTATTTTAGTTGGAAACAGAGAAGAAAACTAATTCAAGTGACCAAACAAGGAAATAATACTAATAACTAAAAACTATAACAGAAAAATAGATAAAGGCTGTGTCTGTTGTGTACTACACACTAATACTACACAGTATATGATACATATTATTTTTATAGTACGAGTGCAGCAGAGTAGTACACCCAATATTAGCATACTACATCATTTCTTGCTAACAGGAAGTGATAACGCTTACATAACACCAAGCTGAGTTTTTTATGCAACATATAAACACATTATTTACTAGAATATATTTATTTTACAGGCTTTTTTTAAACTTTTGGGTCAAATTTACATTTATACCCCATTTCTGGTCCTGTCACCACTGCAGTTGCCATCACATCAGAGCTTCTCCCTTTTCGTTTCCCATAGCATTATCGGGCAATAGTGTTCATTATTACCATCCTCAGTAGGCTCTCATTCATAAACGTTGTGGATTTTTGACTATACACAACTTTGACATTCATAACTGTACTGTATACTCCTAGTTAGGATTAAGAGTACAATTGGGACGCACCCAAAGTGAAATGAGGCAAATCAGAGAAAACAAACAGTGAAATGAAACAGGACCTGTCAAGAAAAACACCAAGCAGACACAAAACACATGGGAGTATATGGGAACTAACAAGAAACACCCAGGGCTGTCGCTGTCTCCTCCCCTATTCTGCCTGCTTGTCTTCTGGATCACCTGTGTCTACTTTATAGCCCCACTATAAATCAGACACAGGTGATCCAGATGACAAGCAGGCAGAACAGGGGAGGAGAGGCTGACACAATAACAACAAAAGCAAATGGCTAGACACATTAGGGGAGGTAAGCAAAAGACAGACGGAGGCAGAAGCAAAGAAAGGCAAGGGCAGGGCAAGGCAGGATGTTGTTTTAATGACTACTGATAAATTCATCATATTTTGGGCTGAAAGGTCAGTTTTAGGGTGTAGTTCAAATCAATGAAACCAAGAATGAATGCAGAAAGTGTGAAAGTGACACATGTTTCTGGGGATTATGACGTTCCTGGCTGGGAATGCATAAGTAGATAATGTTCCATTGTAATATTGCAATGAAGCTTGCAATTATGCCCCATTGTGCTGACAATAGAAAATATTCAGCAGGTGTGAAAGTGCAGTCATTATTTCCACATTCCACATTTCCATTCTGTGAGAATGTTTGAGCTTGAATCGTAAAATCTTAGTTATTAAATTACATAATTATTATTAGTATTCCTAAAAGTACTTCTCCTTGTGTCCTAGTAAACATAATATGTACTGTATTTCTAAATACTGTACAGTACAGCAATTAAACGTCTGCACCCTAGTATTTCTAATTAATATATATATATATTTTTTTTGTTCATAATTTTTATTAGTTTTTAGAAAAAGCAGTTATATTACAATGTAATGTAAACAGTAAACATATCTAAACATGCAAACATACAATACCCTCCCTAGAAAGAAAATGAAAAAAGAAAGAAAAAACATAAATAAATAAATAAATAAATAAATAAATAAAAAAGGACAAAACAAAACATAAAAAAGGGATCAAAACAAATAATAAACATGTACACACTAAGATAAAATAAAATAAAGCCATTCTTATGGAAAATAAATTGGATGTACAAGTATACATACATACATACACATCTCTTACAATTTACTAAGAGCTAGGCAACCTCCCTTTATTGCATTTTACATCCGGAGCATGCTAAGTACCACCTGATCCTACAGTATCAGCCAGTTCAGGAGGCAAATGTTCTATAAATGGTCTCCAAATTTTCTTATTAATATTTCTATTTCAAATTATTTCAGTCTGAAGGTCCTCAGTTTGGCTACTTTATGTGGCACAACATGTCTACTTGGTTTATGATACCAAAGCTACTTCCATACTGTCGCTGTCCAAAGAAAAACATGTATCTCCATTTTGTGTTGATTTTTACTTTTATGCCATTTGATCACATGAGCTGCTCTTTACTCTGTGTGGGAATTTCATGAAAAATGGACAGACAGAAATGGAAAATAAGGAAAGTTGTCTGGTTCCTTTTAATTTCATTCAAAAGTTTTTGGCCGCTCCCGTAAAATGTAGCTATTTTGGAGATACCTGTTTCCAGCGATGATATGCTGGTACAGAGAATAAGAGAACATTAATATGTACCTGTTAGTATGACTACAAAGGTGGTTCATCGACTCATGGACCCCCAGTAACCTGTTTGACCTCCTAAGGGCAAAATTCTGGGGTGGGGGAAATAAATTTTATGATGTTATACTGTCCTATAGGAAAACATGGCACTCAAATACACATTCAGAGAAAGGTTATCATTTACCTGCTTCACCCAAGGAACAGTGGTTGAGTGGTTCAAGAGTGGAACAGCTTTGATATTCATACCTAACTACAGACACAGGACTGCTGTGACTCAGGGTGGCGCTGTGGTACATTTGTTCACCCAGCTGGTTTTTCATTGACTAGCAGCTGTAAACCTCTGAAACATTTTAAATCTGATTAATATTGCCTAATTGCCATTAGAATAATGTAAAAGAGTAATTGTGAAAAACCCAAAAGAGGTGATATGTAAGATCAGTTCATGTGTGGGCACATTACTCAGAAATACTGGGGAGCTCTACCACCACCATTACAGTTTTCAGAGACAAACTGCTTAACAGTAGGTACTGCTCTCTTTCCCAGGATGCTTTGAACACAACAGCCAGATTTCAAAAAGTCTAAGATTTGCCTGTGATGTAAATGTGATGTTGGATAAACAATAATGCATGCTGAATATCCTGTAATCTACAGTTAATGGGATGTTAGGTAATGTGCAATGCACCATCATTAAGAGCGGCATTGGTTTTAATGATCCAGCTGCTGTCTGTTTCTTGAATTCTCTCAGCTGATTTGCTGTAGCTGTTTTTCAGGCAGAAACACTGAAGACTCAGGTGACCAGCAGCTGCACTGAGATCAAAACCTCTCAGACATTACTCTCTGACCTGAAGAGAACCTACCAGAAACTGCAGATAGAACTGGATGCACTTCTGATGGAGGTATTTACCATCTCACTGTTTATGCTTTTATACTCTACAGAGCACATGAAAAAACATAAAAAGACCATCCTTTACACCCGTACTGTTATATCTCCATTTACTAAGACCTGATTTATCTCTCTGTGATACAGAAGCAACTGCTGGAGAAGAACCTGAGCGATGTGGGATTGCGTTACAGCACCCAGCTAACTCAAATGCAGTTACAGATAGACCACCTGGAGGAGGAACTAAGACAGCTCAATGCTAACATGCAACAGCAGGCCGCTGAGTACCAGCTCCTGCTGGACATCAAGATGAGGCTGGAGCTGGAGATTGCTGAGTACAGAAGGCTTCTGGAAGGAGAGTGGGAAGAGTGAGGCTTTGTGTTTGCTTTTACTTGGTGTTAACTGGGTGAGACTGTTTACTGAAGGGGGTTAGATTCTTGTTGTAGATGTTTTATGGACAGCAGATGTGGTTGGTTAGTTGTTGGTTATTGTACATGTATAGTACTGTACAAAGGGTGTAGACACCTTTTATATAATTTGCAGACGATCCACTTGCATTGAGGGGTACATTTAAAAGAAGACAAGTAAAAAAGGATATTGAGAAAAAACAGGACTCTTAATAACCATGTTGGATCCGGTAGATCCCCAAAACTATCAGAGAAATACTACCTACATTTTCATCTTTGAGGGAGAGGAGAAGGTCAAGCTCCACTCTTGATTCACATCTGAAACAATCCATAGCCGTTCTTCCACTGTGAGAAGACACCTTAACATTGTGAGTCTGAAAGGATGTGCAGCTGTGAAGGAGCTGCTACTGAGAAAGAAGAATAGACAAAAAAAACAACAACAAAGTAACTAGGAATTAATGACTAATCAAGCAAAGAAGCAAACATCACTGAATGTGTTCGGGATTAATTGAATAATGAGAAGCAGAACCTGCAACCAGCTTCTAAGAAAGTAGATCCCTGCACATTTCATACTACTAAAGTAATGGAAGCTGTAATAAGGGAAAATGATTCAATATTGAAATTATGACATTATATTTTCCAGTTACTGCTTTTGACAAATATATATTGTCCAGTTTTTTTTCCATAAGCCTGAAAAATAATTTCTTGTAGCCATTTTTATGTAAGGTTGAACACTTATCAAAGAATAGCTGCACCCAGAAGGAAGCAAACCGACAGGAATGGGTAGGGTAAGCCTGACTCTGTGAGACATGTGACTGAATCAAGTTTCAGCACCAAGATGAACAGTTTGTTGTCATGCGTCAAATGTCTGGAAGCCCTGGTGTCACTCCACCTCCACCCCTTTCACAAAATCCGCAGGAAGTGTGTGAGAGTATTAAAGCCCCAGGGGGTGGATTGTCACAGGACACCATTAAGAACCTCTACAACGTGATGCTTAGATGTCTGGTGTGTTGTGTTAGCAAACATGGCGGCCCAATGCCACACTGAGAGAGACTACTTCTGTCTACTAGCATTCCAGTTTGACACTTCTTCCTGGGTGCACCTGTTCTCCTGATGATGAGTGTAATTTCAGGGTGGCCTTTAGCACAGTCTTGTTTATGTCTGTAGGTAGATGCACAGTGTTTATCATTAACTATCTCCTTGCACTGTATGCAGACGTGTTGTGACCTCCTCAACTAAGACATCCACAGTGACGGAGACTGTGACCGAAACAGTGAAAATAGAGGAAGAGGTGGAAGAGGGTAAACGACAACTTACTTATCTCATTCGCATTTTTATCTTTATTCATCTATACTTTTATAAATGTACCTCTCTTCATTTATGTTGGTTTAACTGCGTGTAATGTCCCTACAGAGCATAATCCTCACATCCAGAGGCGGGTGAAGGTTATTGTGGAGGAGCTGGTGGATGGGAAAGTTGTGTCCACGTCAGTGGATGAGAAAATCCAGGAGGTGAGCAACTGAGGATCCAACGGCAGAATGCTACTTCACATGTATTACTACAATACTACAGTCATACAGGCTGTGATCGAAATAATAAAGCACAGCCTGATTATTCCAAAATACATAACTTCTGTCATATGTGTGTATGTGTGTGTGTCTTCTGTAACATTATAAGGGAGGGTCCTCTTGTTTTCTCCATGTATTGTGACATGCACTAACATTCAGGAGGTTTGGAATCATGTATCTTATTAGTGACAATAAAATTCAATGATGGTCGATAGTGAGAGTCATTTCCTAAATAAGACACTATCGTGTGTGATGTTTGGTAAGTGAGGAATTTAACGACAAAGAACAAGAAGAACAAACACTGAGGAACAAACACGAGAACATTCTGCATGTCAAATAACCCAGAACACAGAGTGGAGGCGGGACTGAAACAAAGGGCTGGATACACAACAGACATAATAGCGAACACCTGGGCGAAGGAGGAGAAATGTCTGACAGCCAGTTGGGGAAGGGTGAAATGGGGCAACAGCTAAAGCACATGGTTATGACTGAAGGATAGAGACAAGCACATACAGGGTTAGGGTTAGGGTTAGGGTAACCTCTAGGAACCTCTAGCATTGTGGATTCAGAGTTTGGGCATTTTTGGAACATTGGAAAGTTAGGACGTTAGGAGGTAAGGCTTATTAAACAGTACACAGTGAGGATCTACATGAACTAGAGCTTCTTGTGCCATCTCTCATATGGAAACTAAAGTGGACAAATGGCTCAATTTGAATTTTGTGATAATAATTAAATAATGGGGACATAGATATTTACCCATATGCACCAAACAAGTCTTCAGCAGTCTTAAAAAATCATAAGCAGTTTCAGTCAGGGCTGTTTTTCTGCTTTCTACATAAAGTGCAATACAGTACATTCCGGATCCATTCCAGGATCAGGAAGAGTTCATTTACTTATATCAGTCTCAAAGACACAGTAAACAGCACTGCCTCTTTGATAGTACAGAATAAAGAGAAGTTAGAATATATACATGCAGAAATGATTTACAACTATATTTGGCTAGTAAAAGCACATAAACATTCTAATAGGACATAAGGGGTAAAAATAAAACGTATTTACATGTAGCTGATGCTCTTATCCAGAGCGACTTACATGGTTATTCAAATTACAAGTAGGCCAGTGCAGTGATAACAGCTTGCCTAGGGACTCTTATTGGTGTAGCTCAGCATTTGTTAGCCTGGGATGCGAACCCCATCTCCTACATGGGGTGGTAGTGTTATGTTATACATAGTATATGTTCTGAATGCTGTACAGCTTTCTTACTTATTATGGAAGATCAATAGCTCCATTCTTCGGTGACAGCAAAATCCATAAACAACAGGCAGTGTCACAACTCAGTCTCTCCTCTGCTTCAAACTAGATTTAGGAACAACCAGAGGAAACTGGTAAGTGGACCCAAGCGATCTTGGTGGAACGTGTGGTTGGAGTAGGTCAAGGAGGATGAAGCTAGTCCGTTTAATGGATGGTCAATATAGGAGACATATACACTCACTTCTGTGTTCCTGTTAAACTTCAAGTTACTGCTTTATGGACCCACTGTAAGCACAGAAGGCCTGACTCAGTTACTGACTCAGTTCAACAAAATCACAGTCCTAGAAATGTTGTTCATATCAGTTCACAGGACACTGCAAGCAGCAATGGGGCCAAAAATCAGGCATTCAGTTTTATTCTCTATAAAAATTAAAACATTAATGCCACCCTGGCCTTAATGTCCTCAAAATGGTCCAGCAGGTGTTCTAAACAGAGTTTGTACCTTTCTTTTTCAAAGGCATATGAGTTTGGGTATAATCTGCATAGTGAGAAAAAGAAATGACATATTCCCAAAATTGGCCACTAAGGAGAGCACATACAAGGAAATTAAAACTATTCTGATATGTTTTTATTTTTACAATGTTTTTGAAATATTTAGAACAATAATAAATGTTGATTTTATCCCTTTGAATTGTGGTGTACCTTACTGGTCATGTGTGGTATTCAGCCACTAGGTGTCATAATTGTCATGCTTATAAGCAAAAAGATTTACACACAGCATTCTGGTTATATTTGACTGGATATAACACTGTATACATACATTAGTATTAGTATATGTATATATATATTCTAATACTAATGTATGTATATTTTATGTATACACTGTTATATCCAGCCAAATTGCAAATAACCAAAATGCAGTAATTATATTAAGAATATATACCTAATATATATTTTTTCTAATATATATTTTGCTTAATTATAATATATATATTCACTATAAAATGAAATAATATTACTTAAACATCACAGAATCAGCATCAGCAGCAGTATTTGTATTGGTGTTAGTATTAGCATCAGTATCAGTATTAGTATTAGTGTCAGTATTAGTATGGTATCAGTATTAGTATCAGTATTAGTATTGGTATCAGTATTAGTATTTGTATTAGTACTAGTATTTGTATTAGTATCAGTATTAGTAGGCCTACTAGTATTTCTATTTGTATTAATATTAGTATTATTATTTCTATTTGTATTAGTATTAGTATTAGTATTTCTATTTGTATTAATATTAGTATTATTATTTCTATTTGTATTAGTATTAGTATTAGTATTGCTCCATTTGTTGTTTAAGATTTGTTGTGTAAGAAAATGTGGAGCTACTTGTTTGGAGACGATGAGCTTCATGTACAGCTTTATTAGTTATGCTTACCTAATGCTAGTCAAGTCAAGTCAAATTTGGAACATGCACTCTGAGACACACCCATAATAAATCCATTGCATGTTCTGCAACCTAGAAGAGTTATGGTCTGCGAGATTCCATGATAATTTTATCTGTTCTCATTTTCAGCTTACCAACATCATCACTTCGTCCTTTCCACATCACTGACATGCTAACAATGTGACTTATTTATTTATAATATTATATATAATTACAATTGTTCCACCTCTCTCTGTAAGGTGGGGCTACTCATGAAAACACATGTCCCTGAAGATGTTCACATCAGCATTAAATTCACATGTAGAATACATCAAATCCATGCAGCTTAAATATTCTCACACAGTTCCTGCAGATTTTGTGGTAAGGGTGGAGATGGAGTGACACTAGGCCTTCTGATACATGGATGAATACCATTCATCTTGGAGTTGACCGCATGTGTGTGACACACATTGTGTATGTGTGTGTGTGTGTGTGTGTGTGTGTGTGTGTGTGTGTGTGTGTGAGAGAGAGAGAGAGAGAGAGAGAGAAAAGAGAGAGAGTAAATGTGCATTCATATAAAGGCTATGAACTGATTAACCAGACACACCTAGTTGTGTAAATCTCGTCTGATGAACGTGAGAGTGAAGACATGCATTCAGTCAGAACATTTCACTGGCCTTGTTTAATATGCTTGAATAACCTTTGTCCTTGACACAAGAGACCAAAGAGAGACAGGACAGCCCACCCATGTGTGCTTTGCAGGGCCACCATAAGAAAATGTGGTTTCCTGCAGTTTGCATGTTTAACTTCATTTCGGAAGTATACTGTCACACGCATGTACTCATTAATGACTGGCATAAGAATTTAAAAATACACGAACTTTAACGGTTCATTATTCATGTTTCAGATATAATAGAGCAGAGAATAAAGAATAAAGCACACAGATAAAAGAATAAATAAGAGAATAAAGCACACAGATATTCTGCCCCTGACACGAATCAACAAGAATCTGGCTAGGAGAACAAAGAAAAAAGAGAAAAGGGGTCATGAGTCATATTCTCAGGACTGCAGCAGGTCTAAGCAGGGCGGATCTGAAGGACCTCAACAGCTTTTGACACACTATCATTGACTGAAATATTCAGCTTGTGGTGTGATTCAGACACGGCTTCGGGCAGGGGAGGAGGCTCATACATGACACATAGCCCTCTCCTGTCTGTGTAAAAACTAATTGATCTGTCTCACACAACAACTACTACAACAACTACTACTACAACTTTCTCTTGCAGGGTATTTATTATATAGCTGATATTATGCAGACCAACCTTCCCCTACTGTTTTAATAGAGAGAGTTGAATGTAGCATTAAAGCGTTTAAGGTAAGTATTCACTCTCCCAGTCCGTGCAGTCTATGGACAGTGCGATGCAGAAATGTGTTGGTCTGCATGATATTTCTGCAACCTAATGTCTGCTACTATTGCAGTTCAGCTCCACCCATTCCCTTTGAAGCTATTAATATTTCAGCCTGGACTGCTATTAGAATAAAACAAAAAGTGTTTGGTGTAGCTCAGTGGATAACACTGCCTGCCAGAGAGCCACCACCACATGTGGGAGACTGGGGTTCAAATACCAGTCTGGGTGATGCTGTGCTACACCAATAAGAGTCCTTGGGCAAGACTCCTAACACCACACTGGCCTACCTGTAATATGATTAACCTTGTAAGTTGCTCTGGATAAGAGCATCAGGTAAATGCTGTAAATGTAAGAAGACCACCCATCAAAATACACGTTGATCATTTATACTGATCTCAAAGGCAATAAAAAAAGAAATTTCTAATTCAGAGTGGTAAAGAGAGTTTATGTATGATCATGTTGTAGACCAGTCTGTTGATGCACATATTGAATGAGTTATGGTTTGTTTCTTCATAAGTGGTCAACTGCTCTTGGCTCGATATTTGGATGGATGGCGATTCACTCTTACCCCAACAGTGGCACTGATGTGCTATGCATACTGCCTGATACACTCCAGCTCTGTAGATACTACCGTTACACTTCTCATGTCAGTGTCACTGCTGTGCTAGGAATAGCCCAACACTCAAATAAATGATCTGTGTAACACCAAACCGGCCCTAGAGACTGATAAATAACATAGAGATAGAGCTGAAGTGGTCTTACACCGGAAGCAGTAAGAAGGTTATACCACAAATTCCAAAAGAGTCAGTATGATAGATGAAATATTAATAAAAACAGAAAGAAAAGATGTGATGTTTTACCTTATGAACACAGAATTGAAAGAATCTTTTTGTTTATCTGAGGAGGTTGGGTTCCGCCCTTGAGCCTGGTTCCTCTTGAGGTTTCTTCCTTAATCAAGGGAGTTTTTCCTCGCCACTGTTGCCTCTGGCTTGCTCAAGGGGGGCTTGGACCCGGTTCTTTAAGCTTAAAGTAAAGAATCGGTCTATGAGTAGCCGTGTCTAAACTTGTGTACCGTAAACTCATTCCAAATGTGAAGCCAGCAACATGTTTCAAAAACGTTGAGACAGGAGCATGTTCAGCACTGTGCTAAACACAGCATCTTTACTTCTAACAGCTAACTGTAGGCATTTGTGGGTGAAGTCCTTTGATTGACAAGAATATACCTGGGATACAGTAATTATATGAGTCTACAATTTGAGTAGTGTTCAAGATTGAACAAGCAGCGCGCTTATTTCCCTGCATTCTTTTAAACATTTGCGACTCTGATGCTGAGCGAGTGCTGAAGATTCGCTTTAAAAGCCATGTTCTATATTTTTTCGTATATCCATATATATATATATATATATATATATATATATATATATATATATATATATATATATATATATATATATATATATATATATATATATACAGGGGTTGGACAATGAAACTGAAACACCTGGTTTTAGACCACAATCATTTATTAGTATGGTGTAGGGCCTCCTTTTGCGGCCAATACAGCGTCAGTTTGTCTTGGGAATGACATATACAAGTCCTGCACAGTGGTCAGAGGGAGTTTAAGCCATTCTTCTTGCAGGATAGTGTCACTACGTGATGGTGCAATATTTTGAGCAGAACTGTGCTCTTACCTGCTAACTGAACCTTCACACTCTGCTCTTACTGGTATATATATATGTATACACACACACACACACACACACACACACATACATACATACATATATATACATACATATATATTTATTTATATATTTATTTATTTATTTATACAGTAACATTGAACATTTAGACATACCCAAATGCCAAATGGAGTCCAAAAGATTGAAATGAGAAGAGAACCAGCAGGCGTGACATAGACATGTGACAAAAAAAAAAAATCACCCCTCTGACCACGGTACCTCTACACACAGGTTTGTCTCCAGCAAGACAAATGTGGGACACTTCGCTAAAGATGACCCACTACCATTCTGACACGAAACCAAGTCTTCTTAATGCGAAATTTTCATAGTGTTTGCATAATGTTAAGGGCAAAAAATTTGTTAGGGACGAACGATTCGTTAATATCACAATGTCAAATCTACCCATCAAATTCCATTCTTGACAGTTCATTCCTTCTGGGTGCAGCTATTTTTTGATGAGTGTATTTTGTATTTTTTGTGGGGTTTGTATTTTTTGTACCTCAAACCACACCCTTTTTTCAGTGCATAAAAAGTGTCTCTTGGGCAGCTTCACTCTGCTGGCCCATGGTCAGCAAAGTTATTGGATACTCTTGAACGAGAGTTCAGGATGATTAAATGGTAGGCAGTTATTCAAGGATGAGTTTCAACAGAGTTCACACCATGGCAAAGATTCCATTGTCTTGAGAACATCACTCAGGTCTCAACAAGAATGAGGTGCTCTCAGGTTATATCACACGTGTCACATTCAACCAAATTCATCCGCCTGCTTTTTTGATCAGCAGTGCTACTTCAGACTGATCTGCACTCATAGATTCAGTGCTTTGTAGCTACTGCAACTAAATCAATGCAATGTGCAATGGTAATGATTAATGAACACCCCAAAAACAAAGCCAGTATGGGAAATATGTGTGTGAAGGAGAGATACCACAGATCCTTCCTTCCGGCCACTATCAGACGGTATAACAGCCACTCCCCTCAGTAGTCTTTTCTACTATGTGCAATAGAACCCAGTAATCTACCTCTGTTCTGCTATGTGCAATAAAACTTATCTTAAATATGAGAATTTGTATCCACACCTTAGTTAAAATATGTGTGAGAAATGTATCACACCTTGATTAAATATTCTAGATCTAAATTTTGTCATGCAAAAAAAGGTTGTGGCTGGTTCATGCTTACCTCTACGTTCATGCACTCTTTTTAGAGCAGCATGCTGTTGGCATTTAGGAACTGAGGAGATGATTGCTGAGTTTTGAAAGCTGATTCAAAGCTGGTAGGTCTAACCTGCAGACAGGCCAGTTTGGGACTCAGACTCTATTACTAGGGAGCTGTGCTGTTGTAATACATCATATACAATGTGGTTTGGTATTGTCATTCTGAAAAAAGATGTCATCTGGATTAATGGAAGCCTCACAGATGTGCCAGTCACCCATGCCAATTAGTAAAAAACCTGATTTCAATTTACTGGACCATGGGACAGTTTTTCACCTCACCTCAGTCCATCTGAAAGCAAGTTAAATCAAAGTCCTTTGCGATTATATCTCTGGGATGCTCTTCCTATACCTAATCATGTTACTGACCTGTAGCCAGTTCATATAGCTAGTTGTGAGAAGTTCCACTGGATGTTTTTGCTCATTTTTAACACGTGTGGTTGGCATTAAATTCAAAATCAGTTTTATATTTTTACACATGTGATACATTGTGTTTGCACTAGTTTAACTAATTTGAATATCCTTCTGTTTTTAGATGTGCAAAAAGCATTGTATAATTGTATGTGTGTACAGCTGCACACAAGGCTGTGGTTGCTAGTCATGTACTGGCTAGCATTTTTCAGTCTTGCTCAAAATGGGCTGAAATGATTACGACTAAAACAGTTACTACTAAAATATTCGGTCATTTTGAATGTTCCCTTATTTATATTGATAAATTGAGCACAATTAAGGTATAGAGTCGCTCAAAGCAAATGGATTTCAGTCTAAAGTCCAATCAGTTAATAGTCTGGGAACTCTGAATTTACAGCTGTTCTGAGTCATTCATATTAGTAAACTCAGTTCTTTTGTCATGTTTAACAACCAAATAATTATACTGTGGTTACATGATTAAGTTATATAGAGGTTAATTATTGGATGGGTTCCCCCATAATAAATTACACCACAATAATTTTACATTGTCACACAGCACATTGCAATTTTATTGTTGTTTACTGTAAATATGGTTCAGTGCAATACAGAGGACCCTCTAAAGCAGCCGTACATGAGCTGAGAGTCACCGTGCCAAATGCCTAGTCAGCAAGAGCAGTGCACAGGCCTCCAGCATTAAGCTGCGCAGCAACGCAAATATGTTCTCTGGAGTAATGGAGCTCAATACAATACCTTTGGGATGAGCTGAAGTGTCATTTGTGATTCAAAACTAATCATTCAACATCAGTACCTCACCGTTCTACTGCTCTTTCAGTCCAGAATCAAAGGTTAAAATGTGTGCACAAAGGATTAAAGATGCACACAGATCCAGTGCCTCTGTTCAGCAAAGCGCTTATAATGCACCCTCTTAAACGACATACAGCTCATTCTATGAGCACAAAAGGCACAGAAAAGTATTATTGGTGTGCATGATACAAAGAAGTAGCAGGCCACAGCATGCCTGTAAATACAGAGCGTGCTTTGAGCACATCAACTGGCAATTTAGGCCCATAAGATATGACATGTGTGGAAATTCACCAGGGCAGAATGCCATGCTGCTCTGAGAAGACTTCAGAGCCCTTGGCACAGCTTGACTCATACTTTCTCTGCTTAGTCTGTACCCACACCCACCCATATTAATGTGCATCTTAATCCTTACACAGCATTAATAGCACCTTTCCTTATGCCTAGCCCACACTACAGACGTAAAATTAACCTATGCTGAAAGTGTGAGAGAGATTTCTTGTTCTTGATTGTTGCTGGTCATCAAAGTCACACTATGCGGTCTGCCCTGAACGAAATAGCACGCACTTTGTAATTTTGCACATGAACCAGTCCTGTCCAATGGTTCAAATTCTTTAAATTTGGCAGGAGATTCTTGCAAACTGGAACACTGCTGATTTTATAGCATTTTCTGAGATCTAAATAAACATGGTAGGTGACATTTAAATTTACATCTAAGGCATTTAGCAGACGCTCTTATGCAAAGCGACTTACAACCGTAATCAGTCTTCTGTTGGATAATATTTCAGCTAGTACAGGAAGGTTAGAGCATAAAACTCACCATGAGCTCAGACACTGCCCGAACAGAGGGCTGTGCTGATACCTAGAGATCAATACACAGATATATAGGGGTTGGACAATGAAACTGAAACACCTGGTTTTAGACCACAATCATTTATTAGTATGGTGTAGGGCCTCCTTTTGCGGCCAATACAGCATCAGTTCGTCTTGGGAATGACATATACAAGTCCTGCACAGTGGTCAGAGGGAGTTTAAGCCATTCTTCTTGCAGGATAGTGGCCAGGTCACTACGTGATGCTGGTGGAGGTTCGTCCTTCTTGGTGGTATGCTGACATTACCCTGGATACCGTGGCTCTTGATACATCACAAAGACTTGCTGTCTTGGTCACAGATGTGCCAGCAAGACGTGCACCGACAATCTGTCCTCTTTTGAACTCTGGTATGTCACCCATAATGTTGTGTGCATTGCAGTATTTTGAGCAGAACTGTGCTCTTACCTGCTAACTGAACCTTCACACTCTGCTCTTACTGGTGCAATGTGCAATTAATGAAGATTGGCCACCAGGCTGGTCCAATTTAGCCATGAGACCTCCCACACTAAAATGACAGGTGTTTCAGTTTCATTGTCCAACCCCTGTATATAAAGCAAATAGAGCACTACCTGGCAACCCCAGTGCTCATACCTAGAGAAAGGAAAAGGTCATTTTAGGCGCATTATAAGTGCAACACAACACAAGTACATACACACAACTTACACCTCTACTAGTGCTTACTCGCTTAAGTGCATTACAAAAAGATGGGTCTTCAGTCTGCGTTTGAAGACCACGAGAGACTCCGCTGTTCAGACGCCCAGTGGGAGTTCATTCCACCATCTGGGAGCCAGCACAGAGAAGAGTCTGGATGCTTGTTTTCCATGTTTCCTCAGGGATGGCAGTTCGAGTCGAGCTGTACTTGAAGCTCGAAGGGCTCGAGGTACAGATCGATGACAGAGAAGCTAATGCTAAGCTGGTGGTGTGTGTTGTCTGCACAGAAAAGGTATATAAGAAAAACTGATGTAGCCAACAGCACTAAAGCATACTGCAATGAGAGCTCGATATAAATACATACATCAGTGTATGTCTCATCAGCATGTGTATACATGCACTTCAACAGTTTGCAAACACCATTTTAGCCGTGATGCCTACAAATCTTTCACACACACTGGCAGGTTCCATTCTGCTCGGCCTTCACTGATTAATGGGCATGACATCAACTTCGCCTTTAACACCGAAGAATCAGCACCCACTCCAGGTACTAAGCAGCCAGCTTGTAATACATATGATACCATGCAAAGTAAAAAACCTCCCCAATTTATATTATTTCCAGTTCAGTATACTTGGCCTGCACTCCAGAACAATGGCCCGGATTTTGACGCCAACTTGCTTCTACCGACAATCGCCTCCCAATAAACAGTGATCTTCCTACATTATCCTTTGATGTGTTAATAATCCAGTCCTTACCTGGTCTACTCCCAGTCCTGCCGGATCTGGGGTGGATGTTGATTCTCTAATGTAATACACAATGTTAACTGTATATACGTCATTACTTTAAAATCCTTCAGTGTGGACCAAGCCCAAGTCATCAATTAATCAAATGTAAATAAGCTTAATTAAGTTAATGAAGGAACAGTGGAATGGATAGACCTCGACTGTAGGCCTCAACATCATTGAATATGTTTGTGATTATTGGATTATGGAAAGCAGAAATCGTAACCAACTTCTAAGACTGAATTTTGGAAAGTTAAATTGTCACAGATTTCTTTGAAATACTGAAAGCAAGTCTCACAAAAAGAATGCAAGCTGTGATATAGAAAATGTGTTGAGACACTTATTTCTGTAACATAGAATATATCTTTTAGGCCTCTGTTAAATAGATGCTTTAGACACTGAAGTGTGAATAATATTGTACTGAATGGGGAGTGGGATGTATGGTATCTGACTTTTGGACAATGGTGTACACTACATGTTGCATTTTGTTGCTGTGCAGCAGTTGATGGCGAATGTGGGATTCCAAAACATAACAGTGCAGCTTGATGATAGTTTTCATTTGCTACTGGACTGGCAATACTGAGTCACCGCTTTAGCCTTTTAGGTAGAGCATTTATAGTCAGAACACTGCAGCGCTGCTAATAAATGGAACCAAATGTATCCCTCTGAAACTTTATGCTTGTTGAGAGAACTTTAGAAGTTGCGCTGGAAAGTGAAGAGAACTCCAGACAAAAGGAGGTCTGTTCTGAAAATGTTGACTTGGCTCCAGGCAAAAAGCTAATTTAACAGAGCACTGCACTGTTTATGAGAGTTAATCAGGTTCAGCTCTCAGTTGTCTTGGAAACTGGTGGGCATGCAATGGTTTCTCAGCACTTTAACCATATGCTATGACATCAGCATGCATTTACAGCAATGGGTAAATGCATGGTTGAACCCTTTGGCTTCTTTGGAAACTTGCAAAGTAATGTTCAATGTCAGGGCTGCCTTTTTCTGTAAGTAGTGTGAGGAGTACACTTAGGGCCTCAAGACACTGGGGGGGGCCCTCACAAGTGAGTTGATGTTCAGGTGTTATTAGCCTTGCTGCTAGGTTAAAGGAAACAGTTATCGGTTGCGGTTCTTTGAATGTACAATGTTAGGTTCATATAAGTTGCTAGCTAGCTAGTTTATATGCAACTATGTATATAGTGCTCTGGTTCATGTTACAGATTACATGAAGCGCATCTAAATTTGGTTAAAGAGTGAACACTTTTAACTTTAAATGGGAATCAATGAAGAAGGTAAATGTCTACTAATCTGGTTGTAATGATATTTAAATACAGCGTAACAGGCAGCTGGCATTTTTAACGTCTATACATGAAGAATTTACAGTTTTGGTGATATTTTAAAAGAAATAATACATCCTCTACAGAGATCAGATCATAGGTTGGGACAGTAACTGTATTTTGACCTGTATTTGAATGCTGAGACAAGAAAATCAAAATGTAATTAAACTATTGTGGTGGTTGGTGTGGCACAATGGAAAACATCACTACCTACCAGTGAGCTACCACTCCATGTGGGAGACTAGATTACTATGCTGTCCTACACCAATAAGGGTCCTTGGGCAAGACTCTTAATACTTCTGGCCAATTTGCAATATGGTTAATCTTGTAAGCTGTTCTGGAGAAAATCGTTAAATAAATGCCATTAATGTACACTAATTCTGAAATGCATGGCTGGAACATGTTGCTAAAAATACAAACTAAAAAGTTTAAGTTTAAGCAGGTGATGCACTTATACTTGGATAAACACAGCATCCAGTAAAGGCCTAATCCTGTATGAACAAGGATTGGTTGATGATTGGCCAAAACAGCTGAAAAGTTTAAAATATTATTATATATACAGTATATTATATATAGCTATCCAAATATTTTAAAACACTTAATACACCTACAGATTTTGCAGAACCATTTGTTTCCTTTTAGACTCTTTTTGAGAGATGCCCATGCTGGGTTTCAACAGCATAGCTGTGTAATTAGGAGAGGGAAAAACTGGCCTGCTTGCAGTCCAGACTGTCAATGGCAACAAATACATTGTGTGGCTGCACAGTTGAAGACTTATAACAGAATAACAGTATAACAGACAGATGGCAAATTGCGCCATGAGACCTGTATCATTGTGTAACTTAAATATAAATAAAAAATAATATTTAATAATATTTTTAAATATAAATAAAAACCCAAATAAAGTTAAAGGGAAGATAAAGTAACACAGTGCTAAACATGCTCTGGGCCCAACAGTTTAGGAGTGGTTTGCAGTGATCAAATTGAATATTACTGTCGATTTATGAAAAGCAAATGAAATTTATAGGTAAAACATCAAATGCTGTGCTTTATTACCATTTTTAATTTCCTATTGTTCAAACTAAACTGATCACTGCTTTCTGACTTCAGCTATTCACATACTGTCATGTTTTTGAGTGTAGTGTCCTGGAAAAAAAACATAAAAATATATACATAAACAAATACATACATAAAATACATAAAAAAAATAAAAAAAAACATGTTCATTTAAAGAAAGGCATTTGATCAGGGACGGTCCAAACCACTGCATAAAGCTGCATGTTAACTTAATGCAAACAATAAAGCATTTTAAAACAAATAAACAAAAAAACATTTGAAAAGTTAAACTCGCCCTGTGTTTCGGTAGGCAGTGTGTCACTTGATAATGTGGGGATGTGCTTGTGTGTGCCTAACCAAGTTTGCATTAAAGAATGACGAATGTATATTCGTACAGATACATGTTTTTGTGAGCTTGAGAAGAAACGGAACTGTGATATTAGGTTTTATTTACATTACAGGAACAGTACACTGATGTGTTCTCCTTTGCAGCCTTGCCGCAAGGGTGGGTGTGAAAATGCAGGAATGTTGGCACATACATCTCCTGTTAACGCTGGGCTTTGCAAGCATCTGGAAACAAGGGCTTATGCAATAGCAAATGTGTGCTGTTTGACTGTTAACCCCTTAAACTTATCAATCCTCCCTCACAGCTCTATAGCTCTATAGATTACATATATGACATATTACAGTTTCATGGTAGTAAGTAAGTAATTCCTAAAACTGATTCATAACTCTGCATTAAATGCATTCTTTTTTTCTCCTGCACATGCAGCTTCACCTTGCCAGGTTTTGTGCCCCCTGGTCATGTACTGGGTGGAGAACCAGGTGATATATTTTTTTATTTCTTCTCCAGCTCCACTCCCCCTCCTCCCCTCAACGAGTCAACATATAAAGCCCCGTCCTCCGCCCTGACACTGCAGCCTCGCTCCTTCTCTCACAGGAAAGAGCCTGCTCTCCTCCCCTTCCAGCCCAACCATGGCCTCTTCCTTTACTAGCCGCAGCTACGTCTCCTCTAGTGGTTCCTTTGGGGGTCCCAGTCTGGGTGGTGGGGTCTCTCGCCTCTCTATCTCGAGTGGCGGTGGTGGCAGGATGGGTGGTCGTGCTCCCAGCATGTATGGGGGCTCAGGAGGGTCTGGCGTGCGAATTTCCACTGTGTCCATTGGGGGTGGTGGTGGTGGTGGCTATGGCCTTGGAGGTGGCGGGGCATTCTATGGCTTTGGTGCTGGTGGTGGAGGTGGAGGTGGAGGTGGAGGTGGAGGTGGCTTCGGTTTTGGCCGAGGCTTTGGAGGAGGCTTCGACATGGACGTGGCAGCAGGAGCCAATGAGAAGGCTACTCTGCAGAACTTGAACGACCGCTTGGCCTCCTACCTGCAGAAGGTGCGCTCCCTAGAGCAGGCTAATGCTGAACTGGAGCTGAAGATCAGACAGTTCCTGGAGAGCAAGACATCGCCCTCTGCCCGAGATTACTCCGCCTATGAGGCCACCATCAAGGATCTGCAAGACCAGGTACCAATACCAACATGTAAAATTCAGTCCACATATTATTGACCACCAGAATGCCAACAAAGGAAGTCTATGAGAACACACTTATGTGACACGTCACTTATGTTTAGTATGCATGATTCTATAAGGTGCAATTAAAATGTATTTGTTTGTTCAGTTTGTTAAATAACCTGTATTAATTCCTCATGATGTTCAACCGATTCAGGAAGGCCAGTGTCCACCACAGTTAACTAATTTGAATCGCCAGATTTAGTGGGTGTGTTGAGTAGCAGAATTACCAAACACATCAGTTATATGGTGGACACCAACCCAGATGCACCACCTCGTATCACTGTGTTCAGTACTGTATACACTTAGACTTGTGTGGTATAAACCTTTTGCAGATCCAGGATGCAACCAGAGTGAATGGAGGCATCTACCTGAGCATTGACAATGCTAAGCTGGCAGCGGATGACTTCAGAACCAAGTAAGCAATCACTGGCACACCTAGTAGTCCTGGTGTATGACAACCCCATCATTTCTCTGTATCTAAGGGATTTTCTGTTACTGGTCAGGTATGAGAATGAGCTGACCATGCGCCAGTCAGTGGAGGCTGACATTGCTGGACTGAAGAGGCTGCTGGATGAACTGACACTGGCCAGATCAGACTTGGAGATGCAGATTGAAGGCCAGAGAGAGGAGCTTATCTTCCTCAAGAAAAACCATGAGGAGGTAACCCTATCTCACAAATGATGTCATAAGTATTAATGTTTTGGTTTCCCATATAGGAATTAAGAGTAGTCCTGTACTAGGTAGCAATGTCAATGGCACAGCAATATTAGAATCCTTTTTAGGCATGGCTTAATCTAACATAATCTAGGTCTGGAAAAAACAACATTGTATAAATAGAGTTTATGAATTATACATGATCCTAGATAGATTCCCATAAACAGTTCACCATATATGCATGCCCACTGTAGTCTTTCAAGTTTACAAGCATTGTATGAACAGTATAACCGGTGTCTTCCTTAAAATGCAGTCAGTGAAAGCATAATACTGAGACATTCTCGCTATCCAGGAACTGGCAGCTCTGCGCACTCAAATGACAGGAAACGTGAATGTCGAAGTGGCAGCAGCACCTGGAGAAGATCTGAACCGTGTCCTGGCAGAGATTCGTGAGCAGTATGAAGCTGTAGCTGCCAAGAACCAGCGTGACCTGGAGGCCTGGTTCCAAACCAAGGTAAGAAAGGATCCGGTTCGTGTTATGGTTGGGACCAATCTACAAATGTAAGGGGTCCTACTGGTGCAGGATAAAGTCAGATTCCTACAACATGATCATACTAACACCAAAGCAACGTGTAGCTAAGCTTAATTTGCTGCTTCTCTGCAGAAAGAAGCTCTGAACAAGGAGGTGGCCTCCAGCACAGTGACTCTTGAAACATCCAAGTCAGAAATCACAGAGATCAGACGGACTTTACAAGGCTTGGAGATTGAGCTGCAGTCTCAACTCAGCATGGTATATACATTATTTTGACATGGAAGCGACATTAATCTCTGGTATGACTTTTATTTATTTGTTCTCCAATTTGATTTCTTCTTCATCTATAATCCCGCCCCTCAGAAAGCAGCTCTGGAGGGCACTTTAGCAGACACAGAAGCACGCTACTCCATGAAACTAGGTGGGCTGCAGGGTCAGGTCTCTTCGTTGGAGCAGCAAATATTGGAGATCAGAGCAGATACGGAGAGGAAAGCTCAGGAATACCAGATCCTGCTGGACATCAAGACTCGTCTTGAGATGGAGATTGCTGAGTACAGGAGACTGCTGGATGGAGAGGGTGGCAGGTAAACTACAGTCATAGGCAATATTGCCTCTCACAGTCATGCAGTTTTTCACCGGTGGTACAGAAATTAATATCGAGGTTTGTTTTGCAGTGGCGGTGGCGGCGGCAGCAGCAGCAGCAGCAGCAGTATCACTGTCACCAGTGGCCCAACTCGCAGTGTAAAGGTGAAGACCATTGTGGAAGAGGTGGTTGATGGCAAGGTGGTGTCCTCCATCACTGAGTAAACTCATTCTGGATACATTCAGCACCATAGCACCAACATCTACAACTATGGCAACATCGACCATGAATTGAGAAAATAAAATGGCTCAGAATAAACACTGCCTCTTGCTCTTCCTTATGTCACGTCTTAATTCGGAATCACATTATGTAATGCATATGATGCAAATCTCAGTTCACAATACATGCAGTTATACTATATGGTACACTGTATACACATACAGGGGTTGGACAATGAAACTGAAACACCTGGTTTTAGACCACAATCATTTATTAGTATGGTGTAGGGCCTCCTTTTGCGGCCAATACAGCGTCAGTTCGTCTTGGGAATGACATATACTGCGTCCTGCACAGTGGTCAGAGGGATTTTAAGCCATTCTTCTTGCAGGATAGTGGCCAGGTCACTACGTGATGCTGGTGGAGGTTCGTCCTTCTTGGTGGTATGCTGACATTACCCTGGATACCGTGGCTCTTGATACATCACAAAGACATGCACCAACAATTTGTCCTCTTTTGAACTCTGGTATGTCACCCATAATGTTGTGTGCATTGCAGTATTTTGAGCAGAACTGTGCTCTTACCTGCTAACTGAACCTTCACACTCTGCTCTTACTGGTGCAGTGTGCAATTAATGAAGATTGGCCACCAGGCAGGTCCAATTTAGCCATGAGACCTCCCACACTAAAATGACAGGTGTTTCAGTTTCATTGTCCAACCCCTGTATATAAACATACATGCATATTACATATCCAGTCATCACATACAGGCCTACTTTTTAACCATCACCAATTTCTACAAAAATGGTGATAAGGTATTAAAAAAGATAGAGACTACTTGCTCTGGGTATTATCTGCTCTTACTGAACACTTTGTGAGGCACATCAACCTTGTTTTTACACACAATGTCCATTTGATTAATTCCGCTTACCATATAGAATTGAGTTCTAGAATTCAATAAGGTAGTCCATCTGCTTAACCTTGTTTATCAATTGTCAGGGACCCCACATGACTGCCACAGAGCAGATATTAATTGGGTAGTGGGTCATTCTCAACACCACAGTGACCTGGAATAGTGGTGGTGTGTGTGTTGTGCTGGTATGACTCATTGTCACGGCTGGACTGAGAATAGTTCACCAGCCAAAACCACCCAGGAAACAGCGCCCTGTGGTCACAACGTATCGTAACCACTGATAAAGGACATGAGATAAAGGACTAACACAAAATGTGCAGCAACAGATCAGCTATTTTCTCTGACTTTACATCAGTACGGTAGGAGAGTCTAATAGAGCGGGCAGTTTAAAAACTCCAGCAGCACACGTCTGTGTCACTGCAGTGCTGATAATTAACCACATCCCAAACAATACCTGCTCTGTGGTGGTCCTGTGGGTGTCCAGACCATTGAAGAACAGGGTGGAAGGGGGATAACAAGGTATGCAGAGAAACAGAAGGACTACAGTTTGTAAAACTAGATAGTGCACCTATATGGAGCTGATAAAATGAACAATTATTGTAGATACATCCTCTGAATTATGTGTTTTGCGGGTGTACATTCTCCATGCATGTCTTCCATGATCTGATATGCTTCTGGAAGGTTAATTTTTTTCTACAGTTAGTGGAGACAGTTAGTGATCAATCAGTTGAGTGATCTATGTGAGCTTAAGCTGTTGGTAGCTGTTGGTAGGCAGAGGAAGGCACTATGGAAGGTTGGGTGGTTGGGGCACTGTAGTTGGCTGTGGGAAAGTTCAGGGTGGGGCATTTCTCACAACAAATGAGAACCAAAGACACAGCACCAGCAAAGAAAGTCCTTAGAAGCTTTATTTTTGTTAGTTCTTTCGTTAGTTCTTGTGTGAGACATTGGTGAACAAAAAATATACTGTGACATTTGCATCTGCATGCTGCTGCTGTTGGTTGTAAATAGCAGCAAGAGTAAAACAGCTGAAAAATCTAAATAACCAAAAATAGACACAAGTGAACCATTAGGCATGTCAAAGCTGTTTGGTATATTGTCAAGAACCATAATGTATTGGCAGGCTTAGCAATAGCAAGCAGTCTGGTAGGCCACAGAGGTCACGGTAGTGGATGGTTGACCAATACTTTCAATTATGAGGAACCTATTTTCTCATGTGGCCTCCGTGTTTTCAGCGATGGAACACACTTAGGAAAAACCTGATGCATGTATGAAAAATGATGTTTGTATGTTTGTTTGAATGTATGTTTGATTCATTAAAACAAGCAATATATCAGCATGATCTCAGAGAAAACCTATGGCTATGATACTATTGACCAAAAGCTACGTACAGTAGAAAAGCAAACTAACTGAGATTTGTCAACTCAGCTGTTAAGTTATTTTGGATATCAAGCTGAACACCGACTATACAAACAGCAGTGGACTACATTAAGGGGACATTTAGGAGTTATAATACGATTTATGTAATAAATGAACTTCGGGTCAGTTAGCAAATCTGTCATTCATCATTTGTGGCTGTCTCAGTGCTTTCGTCCACTTTTTCATCCACAAGTGTCTCTTCCACTGCGGGCTCCTTAAAAACAGCTGCGAAAGAGAAAATAGGAGGTGGTAATTTTCCAGATCGCTTCTGAGACTCAGTGTTAAATGATACTCTCTATACACTTTCTAATTATTAAATGTGTGATAGAATTAAATGTGTGATAGAGCTCAGCTAAAAAAGATGGTTTTATATGTATCACTGCAGAAATGATGTGAGATGTTAAGATTGTGCTCTATTTAATAGATTTTACATCTCTATGAAAACAACTTAAACAAAGTAGCCAGGCACTCTTTTAGTCGGTGGAACTATTTTAGCCACACATGCTGCTAACAGATTCAAAAATTTAGCATACAAGCAATCGCCTTAATTAATGGGTCATCCTAAAGTTCAGGATGGAGTCTAGGCCATATAAAAATGTGTACTGCTACGTGACACTGTACGAGTGTAACATACTGCATCATGTGACTCTAGAGCAGTGGAAATGCATTCTCTGAAGAGATCTGGCGGTCTGATGCATGAATCTTAGCAACAACTTAGCAACAACTGTAATGTCAGGTGGATTAGGAATAACATAGGGAATAATATTATTCCCTTGACATATAGAACACCTATAGAACACAATGATACTCAAAAAAGCTCTGTGCTTCCACTTTGGAGAGAAAGGCTTATTCCTGTTTTAGCATAACAGTACCCCCATGCACAAAACAAGGCCCGCAAAGAATTGACTGAAGAATTGACACAGTGCTGACACCAACCTTGTCCAACGCACTGACCTCACTAAGGCTTTTGTAACTGAATGTATACATCATGTAGCCTGGTTCCAAAGTTTAGTAGAAGGGAAGCTATCACAGCACCAGAGGAAGGGCCAACTCCATGTAAATACTGATAGTTTCAACAAATACTTATAGCCGTGTATGTGAACTGTTGGTGTACACTTTTGGCCATGTAGTGTAGCTTAACTGCCTTCTGTAACAGGCGATTCTGAACAAAGTGAACCCCAGAACTCCTATGACAACCATTCATCACTCAAGACTGAAAGGAAGTCACTCACCCGGCTCCTCTCTGGACAATAAAGAGAAAGAGACAAAGAGAAGACAAACATCAACGGACAAACATAATCCAAAACATTGTGAATGACTTATTTAGGTGTTTATAATTAGATGTTGATATGACACAAAGCACTGCAGTATTCTCCTCACCTGTCCTCCTCTCTCTCCAGCAGTAGCCTGTACTCTGTGATCTCAGTCTCCAGATGATTCTTGAGGTCCAGAAGTATGTCATACTCCTGTTTGTTGGTGGCCATATCAGTGTGGATGTGATGGAGTTGGAGCTCCAAGTTATTGATGGTTTTCTGCAACTCTGCTAACTGTTCAGAGTAGCGAGCCTCAACCTCTGGTACAGTGTCCTCAGTGGTCATTCTCTGTGGAGAAAATTTTTTACTTTGAGTGACAGTAGTGTGGATACATGCAGGATAAAGTGTGGAGTACCACAGGAGGAGCTGCCAAAGAAGGAAATAGAATTCATATCATCATCCTGCAAGTATTTGTAGCCCTATCGTCCTCATGCAGAGGATGTGGAGAGACCAAAGAAGACGGAGAGGAAGCGAAGATGAGAAAAAGAGAGATTGTCCAATATAAGGAATAAGAGAAAATGTTGTAACTGGCTTTTACTGATTGGTATTAGCTATAATAAATAATAGGATGCATTACTTTCTCATGACTAACAGGAAAACAACAAGAATCCAACAGTAGAGCATTCATCCCCGCCAATGTTGTTTATGAAAGATTGCGATAACCGCTTCCGTGTCATCCCTATCTCATGAAGATTTGGTGTTCTCCCAGATGCTAAATATAATCGAACACAAGTCTGCAAAGAGCTACAGATTACATTCCCAATTTCGATTAATTACACACAAAAACAAACATTCACATGCTTGACACGTGTGCAAAGTGTAAAGTTGACTTCTGTATCCTTTAGCTCATCAGCAAATGTACAGCTATCCATAGGGGAGACTTGTGTTTTGAATTTATGCAGCTTTGTGGAAAAGTCAGCTTCACCCTACAACTGTAAGGGAACCTCAAGAGCCAAAAATGACCAATTCCTGCATAATGCTGCTTTAAAGATGAATCAGAATTGCTCAGATGTGCCTTCATACAGTATGGATCAAACTGCACCAGGTACAACTTCGTCTAGGTTAGCAAATAGAGGAAGTCACCACTGGGGTTAAACAAACAAACAAAAAAATATTCAAATAATTCTAAACCAGTTTCTTCACTGGGAACATTTTCTTCCCATACAAGAATGAGAATGTCCAAACAGTATGGACAGTGCCAACATTAGAAACATAATTATTGGTGATTTTTGTATTAAAGGGCTACTTAGGCTGAAACTGAAGATGCCCAGGCTAAAACCGAACTCAGAGTGGCACTATGAGATTGGTCTGACCTCATTATTTAAATGTGTGGAGGCAGTAGATTGTTTCTGTGCCATGCCTTTTAACCACAAACATATGGTCTACTTCTACTTCACAAGCAGCTCCTTTTAGTTTACTGTTGGACTTACAGGAGGTAAGAAAAACTGGAAGTTACGTAAAATGTGACGCAGCTGATCTGGGTAACTCCCTCTCCAACAAAGCATCCTTCTTTGACTGTGCATGTAAGTATGGTGGAACAACACTACATTTCCCCTGACCGAGCCAAGTCACAGAAAGTTGGCAGCCTGCTGGTTGGTGAGAATAGGTCTGGAACTGGTCTATTATGAAATGCCACTCATAAAGGCTCATGAGGAGTACTTTATGTGGAAGGAAACCTGGCACCACAGACATCCTGCCTTAACATGTTGCTGCAGGCTTGTAAAACTCTGCTCCTATACAAATGGCTAATAACGGATGTTCTTTGGAGTTTAGATGAGATAAAGCAGACCTTTGTCCATCTGTCTGTCAACCATGAAAAGTAGATAACCCCTTAATAGCCGATAATAGATGATTGTCTCATCAGCATTTGATAATTAAAGGTGACTGGAGTTTCCTGTGTAACATTAGCTGCATAATTAAGCGCATATAAATAATGGCACACAATCTGGAGCTACAAGCGTGTGCATGCGTATGTATGGGTGTGTGCTTACCATGTTGTGATGGGTCTGCAGTTCAATCTGTAGCCTCTGGAAGGTGCTCTTCAGCTCTTTGAGTTCTGCTCTACTGTCCTCTAGTTCCTCTGAGTGTGTGACCGCGTCCTGCTCCACTGTGGAAATCTGCAAAAAAACAAATATGATAAAACAAGCACTTCCAGCGTTCTGCAGCTGTAATCTATCAACAACCTCAATCGTAAAACTTGATTTTTTTTATTTAAGGGTTAGTATTTGTCTTTAAAGATTTAGATTTAAATCCCTTGTTGATCCCACAGTGGGGAAATTTAGTCTCCGCATTAACCCATCCGTGAAGTGAAACACCACAAACACACTCACTAGTGAACAAACTAGGGGGCAGTAAGCACACTTACCCGGAGCGGTGGGCAGCCCTATCCACGGCGCCCTGGGAGCAGTTGGGGGCTGGGTGCCTTGCTCAAGGGCACCTCAGTCAGTACTGTAGGCTCAGGGAACCAGCGACCCTCACGGTCACAAGGCTGGTTCCCTAACCTCCAGCCCATGACTGCCCCTTAAAATTAACTTGACTTGACTGAAATGACCTTTAAATGAAAAAAGCTATTTCTTATTTATTCAGTCCAGTTTAAAAGGGCCATCACAAAAAACTGTCAATAAGACCTTATCTACAGCTACACGTCCTTTCAGATCCATAGCGCCGGAATGTCTTAGAAGGATAGTGGAAAGATAAAGCTCTCAAAGATGAAAGCTGTAAGTGCAGTTTGTCTGAAGGTGACAGTTTTGGTGGTCTAGCAGGTCTTGCATTGTTGTTAGAAGTCCCATTACCAGTATACCTTTTTCCCTTTTTGTATGTGTGCACTGTTTGTAATTATTCCTTCGTTCTTTCAAGTTTTGAAAACTTGTTTTGCTTTTTGCATACATTATTTTGACTTTCCCTCTTTCTTATTCAAGCGCATAATCCAATATCTAATATGATACGTATGAATAAGTTGTTTTGACTGTAAACTAAATAAATGATGGTACAAATTTTGACAACGTTTGAACACTAACTCGTCATGGGTAGCTGTGGTATTGACTCGTAGTCCTGTCAGAAGATATCATTTTGTCTAGTCAGTTACCTTCATTTACGTAACAGGTTGACCTCACTCATGAGTACACATTAGCTGTGTACACATGTATTGTGTGAAAAGCATAAACACTGATGAAGCTCTGCAGTGACGTGCAGGGCAGGTAATTACTATTCTCTCTGCTCATTGTGTTACCACAACGTCGCTGGTGTACCTTGTTCTGATACCAGCTGTCCAGTTCACCGCGTTTCTTGGCAGCCAGAGCCTCGTAGTGCTGTCTGATCTCTGACAAAGCCTGGTTCAGGTCCATAGATGGCGCTGCATCCACAGACACGCTCACCTGGGCAGCCTGCTCATGTACCTCAGACATTTCCTACAAGACAAAGCCAACACAGCTTTAGCAAAGACATATGTGCATATTTTGGTTTTGCAGTGTTGTGCCAAAGCTTAAAACAGCGAATGCTAATATTAGAACAGCTAAAAATAACATTAAAACAACAAAAAACTAAGTATTGATATTGAATCTCAGTGTTTCTGACTCACCAGCCCTAATTCGGCTCAGACAATGCTACATTAAACGAAATCAGGTGTTCTGCTGATGGAACTGAACTGATTTATGCAGTTGCTGTGGGCATCAAGGAGAGCCTGGAACCAACATCTGTTGTTCTAACTAGCTCAAAGATGTAATCTACATTCAAAAACAAAAGGTTTATGTTTTCCCTGCACTTATTAGACGGATCATTGATCTCAAGCATTTTGCAGTGCCTAGCAACTCAGTATTGTATAAGTGCCCAACTAGAAAAAGGAATTAGAAAATGTATAGGGAATATAAACCACCTCCTTCTGACAACTAATGTATGTCTAACTGTATTCAATTTTACTCTTACCCCAAACATGATTAGTCAGTTACCATGTTTGGCAAAACATTTATTTGGAACTACTAATTTAGTGATTTGAGGCAAGTGTGTCATGATTTAGTCATGCAGCTTGCACAAGAAAGGTTTTGCAAGCCAGACACTGATTACTGGCAGAAGGCCTGGTAGATATAGTCCATTAGTATGGCCAAGAACCATCCACTGTAACAACCTGGCAAATTACAAACTGTTGATGGTTCTGCAAGATAACCACGATTGTGGGCATGTGGAAATATACAACTGTCTTTTGTAAAAAGAGCAATTAGCAATATCAACTTCATACTCCAAACAACAGGGGGCAACATAGTCACCAAAATGCAGTACCTCCTCTTCCATCTTTTGACTATGCTTTGAGTTTACTCTTCATTTCATTGGCTCATCATTCATCGACTTAATCATCATTAAGTTTGCTCCCCCCCCATTGGCTACTTGTCTTTGAAATGATGTAACTGTGAGTCCAAAATGTTATATGTTAACTATAGGTGAGAATATACCATCACGACAGCAGTGCTACTTCATCATCCTGTCATCCTGTCAAAAGGTATCAGAAGAGAGGACAGGCCAGGGCTAGCTGGTTCACATGCTAACTTCAGAGGAAAGCTTTACAAAATGATACATAGATGTCTTTGATGACATATGTTCAAAACCTATTTCTTCACATTCCATTTTTTATACTATAAATTTTACAGATTGCTCCTTTAATGCTTCAAACCCAACTCCTGAATAACTTTAAAAAACATTATGTGAACATCACAAAATATTCAGCATCTAGATCATGCTCTGCAATGCTATTTACTGTCACCTCAAAAGAAATATAGCAGCTGTTGGTACTAGCTAGCATTTAGCTTCATTAACAAGCATGTATTCGTCCAATGAATGAATAACCCCAGAGCATGAAAGTGTCTATACATGGATGAGCACACAATATTTAAGTAGGTAGTCAAAAATATTAATAGTTGTGGCCATTATAGTGATGGCTAATCTCAATGAAAGAATATGAGAGTAGCACGATGCTAAATGGTGGTCAACTGTCTGTAACTGTCACTTTAAGGCTAAAAGGGGGTGCAATGTTACATCAACACCAAATCTAGACTTATTTGTGTTAAAGGGACATTTGACTCTAGAGGGGCATAGAAGTTTGAGTGTGTGCATGTGGGTAATGAGGCCTAGTTACATAAGCTGCAGTTTCTCAAAATGAGCTAATGGAAGGGAAAACTGCACGCAGAACACAAGAGAGCTGGAAGGACTGGCAGAAAGGAACACCGCATTAGTCATACACCCGTCGACTCTGCTGTGGAAACCTCGCTGGTATATCAAAGACACAGGGCCTTCGCTTTTTTGCATCTAAAAAAGAGAGCAGGACTAAAACATGAACTTTAAACATCATAGCCAGATCACATTCACTCTCAGGCTACACTCATGTGCTGTTTGTGCAGAAAAAAACTGAGGCAGTTATATAACTGCAATTAGGCAGTGATTTAACCGTGCTAAACATGGGAAGTTAAAACTGAGACAGACAGACAGACAGATAGATAGATAGATAGATAGATAGATAGATAGATAGATAGATAGATAGATAGATAGATAGATAGATAGATAGATAGATAGATAGATAGATAGATAGATAGATAGATAGATAGATAGATAGATAGACAGACAGAGGAAGACATTTATGTTCTGTACAGAACCCCTTTTAAAAGCCTTATAGCACATATATACCATACACAGCACAGTCTTCATTAATCTGAAGAAGCCTCTAAGATCATGCAAATGGTTCTTTGGGTGTCTCCTTGCTTCTAAACAGAACCAAACTATATAAGTAGTTCTAGCTTCTACAATGGACTTTAAACTAATAAATTCTTTCCCCCTGCTAGTTACTAACACACACCCAACAACGATACTGGTGTAAAATGGATATGGAACTTTGGATATGGAATTTGGAAATTTAGACACTTGGAAAAAGAGTTACTTTTGGTGCTTGATGTAACATGTTACATTGGGGTTCTCACTTTTGTTAGTTTAGTTTTGCATTAAACTATGTACAATATATTAGTATATTTTAAATTCAGATTTCATTGCACCATAAAGCATGATAATGAATCCACTGCATGGCATATTTCAGGGTGTATCTGTAAAGCAGAACTGGAATACCAGGAAGGATCCACCTTTCTTTTCTCTAGGATTAAATCTTTGTAGAGGGAGGGTCATGGTAGAGCCTGACACAGCCTGTATGAAAGTAATGAATGGCAGCTTGGAAATTTCCTGCAGCTGCTGTATTTTTAGCTGATTTCACAATGTTGCAAAACGTTCTGGCTCTGTTCTCATAGAAACAGTCACCAAACTTTATCCACAAGCACCCAACGATTTTAGTGCAGTTCATACTTTGAATAACTGCGTGTTACCTCCAGCATAGATAGCAATTACACTGTGAATGTTTCCACTGTTATTAAGTTTACCAGTGTGGCTGCAGACACATACAGTAGCAGTCAAAAGTTTAGACAAACCTACTTAGTCACCTACACCCATTAATATAATAATGCACGTAGGTAGTAATGTGGGATTACTGTAATACAGGCCATGCAGGTATGGCTCAGGCAGAAATGTAAATGATTACAGGTGTGGTCTGGATACATGGTGCACACATGGTGAACAGGCTCTGGACAGTCCAGAAAGACCACAAATAGAGAGGAGCTCTCACAGTGTTCTTTTTCACCGTCCACACCCATTAAGTGTCCTGCCATTGACAGCCTGCCACTGTGATGTCTTAAACTGGAAACCTGGACTTTTATTTGGGATCCAATAACAGTCTGGCTAGAGAATGGAGACGTTATGGTTAGTGCCACGAGGTCCCCATTCTCTACCCATGACAGAGATACAAGGGACACTAACTGCTCAGCGATAAGGCCTCCCATGGCAGGGCTTCTAACCGGCATTTCCAGCAGGATAATGCTTGCCTACACATCGCATGGGATTCTCAGGAATGTCTCCGCCAGACTGCACTTTCCTGGCCTGCCCGGTCACCATATTCATTGCCAATTAAACATTAATGGGACCAGCTGGGACACCAGCTTTGGCAACCCACAAGTGTGCAGGATCTGTAGGCCCAGATGTAACGTGTAGGCAAATGGGCCACAGGATGCCATACAGATCCTGTAAGCTAGTTTCAGTCCCCAGTAAACTTATCCCTTCGCTCTATCCACTAACATATATCATCATTACATTCACACATATAAAGTTTCATTCACTTCCAACTACTCCTTCTGGCTGTGTATTTTTTTTATCAGTGAGTTTATTTTACTTGTTTTAGAATCAAATTAGAGCCATCCAACTATGAACTGACACATACTGAATTTGTACAAAGACATGCAGCTTCATTATGAAACACCTGGAATTCTTCACAGGCTAAGACTTTGTTAACTCTAGACAAGCACTTTTGGTGTGCATGTAAAAATGAAAAGGTTTATTGTGGTTAATACATTAATACATAGACTTGTATCAAATTTACTTCAGGGTTATGAAAACCAATTGAGCTGAGGATCATTCAGTAATAACTGAGAAAGCCTATGAAGCGCACCACTGCAGAAAGAGGAGTACCTCTAGATTGGCACTATATAAGAACTGCAGTGGTAATTTGGTGCCCAAAAAATACTTACCAGAAAAAAAAATCTTACATAAAACAGTGCTGTTATCATACGTTCAATATTATATGTGTCACGCCTGCTGGCTCTCCTCTCATCCCCAATCTCCTGGACTCCGTTTCCCATAATCCACCACTCGAAGACATCACAGGTAATCATATTGACTTCACCTGTAGCTGATTAGCCTCGGGTACAAATACTCCTCTCTCCCACTGACCCGTTGCGAAGTATTGCCTCATTGTGCGTACTGAGCGGTTTCCTCTGTTGTTGTTCTCGTTTGCGTACCTGGTTTGACTCCCTTTTGACTTTCTGGTTTACTCTTTGTCTTTCCCCTTTGAATACTGTTGCTGGTCTGATTGTTTTGCCTGGTTCTGACTTCTGCTTGTCTCATTACTCTGACTCTGTCCTTGCCCTCTTGTTTATGTCCGCTTGTGGCTTGTTGCTGCTGTGTTGTGCTACGAGCCTGTTTAAGAAACCTAGCTTTGCTTTTAGCTCAGCGCGCGTCACAGTCTGTCAGTCCATCCTCACAATATGACAAAAAGATTCATGAATGAATGCAATATACAGCGACAGAGCATTCTTCTCCTCATTCAACAGTCCATGTTTGCTTATCAATAATACCATAATCTAATGAAGCTACATTTTTTTGGTAAAACATGTGTTAATGCCAATTGTTATCAATAATAATATCATAATAATATGTAATAATAATAATAAAATTCTGTCTTTTTCCATTGTACCAAAGAATACCCTTCACATTGCTTTACTTAATATCTTCTTGTTGTTTCCATAATACCTGAAACATTGTATGAAATCCAAAAGCAGCTTTTGATGTCTAGTCATGTTCAATCTTTTGAACAGTGGTGTGTGATGGTTAGGAACCTAAATATAAATATTTCATCACCTGCTCATAAATTCTAACCTGACTTTGTCCCAGTCAACTCAACATATCTTTGATGATACTGGAGCTGATAAAAGTAAACAGAACCTGTGGGTGGTGGAATGTGTGTAATGCGGTACCTCCTCATGGCTCATCTTAACCATGACGAGCTCCTCTTTCAGGCTTTCATATTGCAGCTCCAAATCTGAGCGGATGAAGGTCATCTCATCCAGAACCTTCCTCATACAGGTGGTGTCTTCCTCCAGCGCCACACGCATGCTTCGCTCTGTCTCATACCTGAAACCATGAAGTGTGGTATACAGTACTGCATGGACAACACTGGCCACCTAAGTCCAGCATATTCGATTAAACCCACACAAAAAACATAACTTACTTCATTCTGAAATCTTCAGAAGCCAGTTTGGAATTGTCAATGTCAAGCATAGACTTGGCGTTGTACTTGGAGATGTACTCGATCTAGAAGATGAGAAGAAGCTCATTACTAAAAGCAAGATCTGTTTATACTAGGTAACCCTTCACACTAAGAAACTGAACTGCTGCTTTAAATTTCCTTGATTAAAATGTTAGTTCCACATTAAATAAGAAATACCCACACAGTGACTGTTATATATGTTAGTTTCACACTTGTTTACTTGCTTATATCTGCCAGGAACTGGGTTGATGTGATGTGTTTTATTTGTATGGAGAAGTGCATGTTTGAATCACACAAACTCAAAAGCCAGTGTGATAAAATAGCAAGCACCAGTACTAATACAATAATGGTTTACAATAAATCTAGAGTTTGTTTAACAGCACAGCCATTCTCCAGATGAGGAATCTGTTCTTTAAAATAACCAAAGGGCTTTTTCTCGTATCCACCACTTCCTTTATCCTGAAGAAACAACTCCAGGAACCAGCAAGACTTGCTAGTTCTCTACTAGGCTGCTCTTTAACAATGAAACGGAAGTCAAGAGGAAGTCGAACAAAACGTGTTCAGCTTCAGTGATGAAAACTAATTCTTGTACTCCTGTAGTCGAACAACATACCCTCACCTCACAAAAATCAGAAATAACTTGACCAAGGCCTAACACTGCCGTGTCAAGCGTGAAGGCGTAGCATACAAGAATTATATGTGTGTATATATTTAAAGTCAAAGGTATGAATAACTGGTAACACTATACTGTAGGTTACTACAGTTTTATAAGACTACATGACACCCGTATAAGCTTGTTATGACAACTGACATAAGCCTGCATAAATCCTTACAAGTGCTTGTTTCAAAAGACAAGCAGGTTACATTTTCCAGGTTATAACAAAGCTGTCTATGTGACAGATGATGCCATGACAAAGTCATGAGTCATGTAGCCTTATAAACAGTACTCTGCAGTAAAGTGTTACAGAGTAAATATCACACTATGTACTAATAACATCCACCACTAATTAGAGAGTGGATTTAATTGTGGACTCTGAAACATTTAAAATTTCTCTAAACGTTTCTTAACTTGGACATACAGTTCTGGGAAAAGATATTGGTGAAGAATTATTTTATTATTTTGAGGTTCTTTAAAGGTTCTTATACATATTTACAGAAATGGTTCTTTTAAAAATATGTTTATTAAAATGTTTTTCAGAGAATCAGAATGCTTTTGTAAGGCAGTTCCATATGTGTTCCAATTACCATCGATATTTATAAGTACAATGAATATCCATTTCTTGGGTGATAGATAAGTATAGTGTATAAAAGCATAGTGGATAGTACCGGAATTAAAGTTAAAAATCAAAATTTCAAGAAAATTGAATAATATGTTCATATTTAAAATGGGAATTACGTGGACTACACTGATACTATGAACCCCTGGTCTGGTGTAAATGGATATGACTCTTTGTCCTGACTTTGAGAAGTAAATACTTGATTTTTTGGCTAAATAACATTTGTAAAATATTTAAGATAGCTTCAGAACAAGCTTTATTTTAAATAGCCTGTTAACATTATGGCCATTACAAAAGCTTGTGGAGTCTTTAACTAATCTTTGATTGATGGTTGTGTTCATTTGTCAGAAATAAGATGCACAGTGGCCTGAAATAGTATTAGACACTTTTAGCTCAATATCAAACTGATATAGACTTACTGTGAGGAGAGAGTCAAGAGAAGAATACAACAACACTGTACTGAGAGATCTGTTAAATATCAAATAGGCCAGTGTTTGTATAATGGTGATGGTAAACTTGTGCTTATTAATGGGATCATGAACTTTATTCCCAAATCAGTGTAGCCCTATATATAAATAGAATTGAATTGAAATACTACAACAAAATGACCATAATAGCTACAGACTCATCAGAGTTAAAGCCAATTCTACCATGTGTTAAATTCATAAGTCACTGCCCAATGCCTTTTCTGCCTCACCTGTTCCCTTAGGTCTTTGACTTTTTCCAGGAAGTCAGTGTGATCGCGGGGAACGACAGTATGGCTTTCATACCACTCCCTAATATTCCTCTCCAGCTCAGCATTTTTCTTCTCCAGCGATTGCACCTTCTGCATATAGGAAGCCAGACGATCATTCAGATTCTGCATGGTGACCTTCTCATTGCTTGAAACGTAAGGATCCTGGCTGTCGGTTGGATTGAAGCCCCTACTAGATCCATAAAGAGATCCACGCCTGGAAGATGAGATGCGAGCTCCCTGGCCCCCGGCTCCCCCATACATGCTGGGCGGCCTGTTTCCATAGGTTCCAAAGGATCTACTTGAGAAGGCCATGATGGTGTCTTGGAGAACGGTGGTAGCAAACAGGAGAAGACTACAAATGAGGAGCGGATGATCAAGCACCTGTTTGGTTTAACTTAGCGGAAGAAATTCTTTAAGTACCAGTCAGGGGCCTCATGTGTGGTTGAACCCACACACCCACAGTTTCATGTCATTGAAGGTCTGGCATACTTCAGATGACTGCCCTGTCCTTCACTATCAAGACTGTGGTCACAGGCTGCTATTGCTTTATTCATTCGAGGGAAATTTGCTTATCTCTAGGAAAGACACACACACACACACACACACACACGCACACACAATGCATACTTCATTACTTGCCTTGATCATGAACAAGATATGTATCAGAAGTCAGTTGGTGTGTCACTCTTCAAAATGCAGATTTTGAGATTAGAAATGTTGTACCACAGACATTTAGTCATCCAACCTGTTTGACATTCAGCTTATCACTTAGCTGTGATGCACAATGCAGGTTGTGGTACTGCTTTCATTTGTGCCAGTGTGAGAACAGTGTGTGTCAAATAACCTTGACATGGAGTAATGTACTTTGCATTTAACATTGTCAGTGTTCATGAGCTTTGGAAAAACACACGTTGGCACAGGTGTGCCAACAGTTTTTGTATTTCTAAGAGACATTGCAGGCTGTGGCACTGTTTTTATTCATACCATTGGCATTAAACTAAGCTTGACCCTGTTTCCCTTTTCAAAGGAAAGGCATAATAGAGTGTACCATGCTTGGTTCAGAACTACTCAACCGCCTAGCAGTGCAGACAGGCATACTACGTTCAAGGAGAGCCTGAAGAATGTTTTCACAGGAAGGTAGTACCAGAGTAATGATGTGAGAATGACTCAAAGAAAAACAGAGACATGGTATATATAGTATAGGCACTTTGAATTTAACATCACTAGTGCTAAAGAACTTCAGAAAAGCACATGTTGGCGCAGGAGTAGAACTCACATTGCTTGAAGTTTTGTATTTCTAAGAGACCTTCTACTTCAAATGAATGTCTTTGACCCCCTAAGTGTGGCAGGGCTCAGCAACTCAAATGTTAGAAAGCTCAGTTGGGTCATGTTCAACCAAATGAACCACCCTGGAAGTCACAACATGTTATGCCTTATGGTTAGTAAGATCTAAAAAGTGTGTCTTCTGGTCTTTGAGCTGACAGAGTTGACTGGCAGTAACATATCTTGTACTCTGTGCTCGCCATTATCAGTCTTTATTGTTCTCTTTAGGGCAGGGGCGGGGACCTTCTGATTCATATCAGCTACCTGAATGAGCTCCTAGCTTAGGTGGTTTGTTGTACTAGGTGATTTGCTCTCATACATAGTTGCATGTTTATGTGACAAGTTATCTATAGTGGACAGGAATTATGTTGCAAATAAAAAACAGAAACACCAGCATAATCATTTTCTTATTTTGGAGACAGATTTGGTTGGATAGTGTTAATTAAATGCTACAGTGATTTTTAACAGGTTGGCTGTGATTGTCTTCATTTAACGCTAATGCCCCTAATGCTGATCATTTGTGCCGTCCAGCTGTTTAATTAAGCATGTTTTACATTATGTTTTCTGCCTGGTCTGTTCTGTGAACGCATGATATCCACAAAACAACATGCCAATAAATGTAATTTACTTGGATTGTTTTAGTGACAGACTTTCTGGCCTGTAACTTACACTCACTCATGTTTAGCAGATTGATGATTTTCCATTTTCCAAGAGAGGAAGCCATCAGCATTCAAATAGCTTTTTTGTCACTGAAAGAGGGGAACTGACATAACAGTTAGCTGATATAGGAAACGTTTACTCGAGTACGGTAACAACAGTTTAACTAGATTGTGGATGATCCCATGGTAACACACAGTGGGCGTGATATGATGGTTTGGTGTGGACAGGGCATTTAAAAGAGAAGCGAATGAAGCATAACATATACAGTACTTGATTTGCTGGTTTTCCTTTTGTCATCTGCAGCACTGGTATGAATAAGTGACAGTTATCATAATACAAGTATTACAACAGTTTACAAAAGCCAATTTCAGAGAATGTGCTGCCTCCAAGGTAATTATGACAGTCATTTGTGCCACAATAATTTCTGTAAGATTGATAGTTTGAAATGACTAGCCTTAGGTCTCACCGGTCCGCTCCCAGAATAAGAGACCTGTAATTTCTGCCAGTCACGTAGAGCCTGCATAGAAAAAAAGAAAAAGATGCTTGAGTAATCCAGAGAGGGTGTGGCAGTATATTGGGAGGTGTGGGCGGGTTTGTTTTGATTTGCCACTAGGTGATGCCAACAGTCCTCTTTGTCTAGTGAACTTAGGCTTATACATTAGAAGAGTATAGGTATCATTTTACAGATCCAACTAAAGAGTATCTATAGAATTATGTAGCCTCACTCCTTATCTGTTATGTTACTGTTAATGACCACTACCTGTTACTCACACATCTCAAAACGGAGGATAGTCATTTATTTACAGTGCAATTCTACCTGTTGAAAGCTGACACTGATCTGTGGTTTGTTAACCGTATTTCTCCTAGGTGCCAGTCATAAATGTGTCCAACAGCTGTCTATAATGATGTATCCCTGTAAACCCAAGATAAGCCCCCAGAAAAGCAAGACTAGTCATTTAAAACGAATATTTACCGGAATGGGATAAGTGCAGAGTAAATACTAAGCCAAATGGCATTCGGGCTGTTCATCAATCAGCCACATTCAAGACTGCCAGACATTTCTTTTTCAAAAAGTGCTCAGTTTTTGTATTTGTTCATCTTTTAATTTTGTACTTTTTTATCACCACCTAGTCTTCATTGAACCACCCACACAGTGTATTCAGCCTATCCTTCCAATGACAGAGGAGAATGAAGGGTGTAGCTTTACACAAAGCTTTCTTTTTAGGTATTAATTTAAGTATTAGCGGGCAAAAACAAGCAACACCCAGAGCCAATCCTTAAGAATGCAGGCTGCATGCGTGCCTCATGGCACCACTATTCATGTGTGGTAAACCAACGTCTGTTTTCACTGTGAAGAGACTGTCTCACCGTTACCTTGATGACCTTTATGCTTTTATGACAGTTTTGTTTCCCAGTTTTATCTTGTACAAGAGTACAGGGCAAATGTGGTACCCTGCACTCACACAAAGAAAAGATGCACTACTCACTTAATTCATTAAATTAATGTTCAATGTATTCATCTTAGCAAATTAAGTCCAAAATGTATACACAAAATATCCCGTGTTACTCATTTTGAGATTGTGGTAAATACATCCACTATAGTGCCAAATCAGAGAATCAATTATATTATTTCCACTGAAGTTATTCTTTTCCAACAACAGGAAAAAGTAGAAAACATAGATTCAATAGAAAAGTTACATTGAAACATTAACAGCTAAATACAATAACAACCTCTTTAACACTGTGTCCAACACATGCCTGTATTACAGCAATCAGCTCTAGAACTTCTTTAAAGAAATCAGCAGGGATATTTCTCTACTCAGTTCAGTTTTGGTTCAAAAGTTGCATTTTTTACTTCTCCAAATAGATGATGAGGTCTGAACTCGGAGGTGACCATATAATAGTAGTGGGCAGCATTTTTTGTAATAACGTAAAAATTGACATTACAGACAGTTTTAATATATATATATATATCACACTATGTATGTATATGTCTTTCAAACAAAGCCATTTTGGATGGTTGAGGAAACTTGTTTTGTTAAGCAATGGTGCATTATTATAAATATATGGTTTATGGCACTAAGAAGATAAAGGGGTTTGTTCGGTAAACTTACAGCAGCTTCTCTGATACCAACAAAAACAGTGTTGAGTGTTGCTTTATGTCAGAAAATCATTTGTCTCAAATGCGCATCTCTTACACTCAAGCTTTAATCTACAAGCAGCAGATGCTGCTGGAATGTAGCACATATTATTAAACAGCCAGTTTTAACTGAGAAGCTGTGGAGCCTCATGGTTTTTGGGCCAAGACTGCACCACTGTGTGAAGCAACTGGCAGAGCATGGAGCACCTTAAGCAATTCACATGGAAAGCTGGCAGGCCTCCGAGCTAGGCTAAAGGTTAGCCACTAACCCCAAGAGACTGGCTCTTCCTTCCACTCTCTAGTTGTGCCTTTAATCCATTACTTCATTATAGTGCTTCTTTGATAATTATCCAGACTAACTCACCTGAGGCTGCAACTAACTACACGAGAAGTGAGAAGTGAGAGTGGAGCTTGATTTTTTACCATTTGAAGATAAAATCGGGTGCTCACAGGTTCTGTGGTCTAGTTGGTTGGTGTAGCTCAGCGGATAACATCACTACCTGCCAAGTAGCCACCACCACATGTGGGAGACTGGGGTTTGATTCCTAGTCAGGGTGATGCTGTGCTACACCAATAAGAGTCCTTGGGCAAGACTCCTAACACTGCATTGGCCTACCTGTAATGTGATTAACCTTGTTAGTCGCTCTGGATAAGAGCATCAGCTAAATGCTGTAAATGTAGTAGGAGAAATTTGGGCCTCCAGTTTTGGACACTACTGTTGTTGTTGCTGGTGGCATTTGTAGCTGATTTTCCTTTGACATCTTTCTTCCTTATATAATAAAAATGGATTATTAAAAATTTTCTGCTTAAAAATAAATTATTTGAACTAAAAACTCCATTTTGGCCATAAAGTTAAATAAATAAAGGACGGTCTCTTACATGTGCACAGAGCTGTATATATATGGAAGCATGTGTTTATGACTATGTAAGAATATAATAAGGTTAGGCAAATTATTTCTAAATGTTCTTACTTGCTTTAAGTAATTGTGTATGAAGTAAATGTGTAAATGTTTTATCCTATTAGCAAATAATTTTTGGGGATGTCAGAAAATAATGCTTAAAATAAGCAACCTTTAATCATAATGGAATAACTTTTAACTGACCTTCTCAAAATAATCATAAAAGACCATATTTTATTCAAAAATATTAAATATTTAGACTTACGATGATTACAGTTGTCAGGTTTTGCTAAATAGTTAGTTTAAACAGAGAGAGTTTAAACTGAGAGTGCTCTTACTATGTAATACCTCTATGTCTGATAAACTGCTCAGTTGTGGTCCTATGGTGTCACTGTTCCATAGCAGTATGAGGTTGACAGAGGCTGATAAACTGTGCCGCAACAGATCGAATTTCTGTGTAGAACAATAATTCAGTGTTCCATCTGTGCAGCATTTCCACACGCTTGCCACAGTGGTATTTAACAGGTCGCACACAACCAGACAGAATTGGAAAGTGTGACACTCTGCCTGTGCAGAGAGGGAACTGTGCCAGTTGGGCGAACAATGTCGCCCTTCATCTCGTGCGCCACACACTCGTACCTGAGCGTACCTTTCACAGAGCTGAATAAGAAGTGGGGCGGGGTTGGTGTGCCCGAGAGCCAGCAGATGCTTTGACAGCATGGGAACTGAATGATATATGGCTGCATGCCAAGCGCCCATGTTTCGATGCAGGTTATGACACCGGCTTGAAGCTTGAAGGCTGGAATCTTACACATCCTGCCATGAACAATAGTCTCAGTTAAAAAAAAAAAGCAAAGCGGGAGAGCGAGCGAGGTCATTTATTTTTGTTATTCTGTTTAGTTGCTATGACACTATAAAGACAACACACAGATTTTCAGACAGCGCACATGAACCCAACATGAGTCAAACAATACAGGTAAGGGAATGAGGAAACACTCAGCTTAGATCATCAGATATTGCAGATGTTCACATGCACAAACAGCACCTTCACACTGACAGTGTACACTGTGGCAAATTGAGCATAACAACAGGTGGGCTGAAGTCGATAACTGTATGCTACCAAGTGCATAGGCACAAGTTTAGTCTGGATCTCTTTATTGTTTGGCTTAGTCTGAATTTTCGTTTTCATTGAAAGTGAAATACAGTCATATGATAATGTTTGAGTTCTCCTGGTCAGTTTACGTGTTTTATTAAGTAGCTACAGTATTTCCACAGGGAAGACAATGCTACACATTGTGATGCACAATATGTTTATTTGCTGAATTTAAAGCTGCACTACATCAGTTTTGGGGATTTGCTGACCTCTCTGGTAAAAATGTGTAATTGCCCGCAACATGTGAAAGAACAATTTGTAAAATTGTTTCTGATTTTGACACATATGAGCAGATGAATCTGATGTTTGTGATCATGCTGAAAGAGATAAAGACAGCCTAAAACTTTATGTAAGATGTGACTTTTGAGGATGGAAGTCAACTATAGACGATTGTCATCATGTTTTTGTCAGTATACTGTTGATTTTGCCTTTGAGGCCTAAACATTGAGCCGAACACTCTTTCCAACATATTGGTAAAGATATGATGACAACAGTAGATAAGTCACTTACATCCTCCGTAGACACATCCTTCACCAAGGTTTGACTGAGTTCTCTTTCAACGTGCTTGGAAAAGTCAGATTTGTCTGCTTGTGGGGATCCAAAGCACAACAGTTGTTCCCCACGTTGTGCAATTACACATTTCTACCCGAGAGGTCTCCAAATCCCCAAAATATACATAGTGCAGCTTTAAGATTGGATGCCTTAAAAATGTTTTGAATCTGCTGAGTACACAAATTGGTTTGGATTAGAAAAATAATGTGACAGTTGTTTTAGAGAACAAGATGGCAATGAAGTATATCATTATGCACGATAGCGATCTTATGAAACAGTACAGAAATAGGTAGCATGCATCCGAAGACCTTTTTATGAAAGATGCTGTGAAAGATTTCAAATAACATAATGTTGATTTTGCATTTGTGACCTAACCATCAAGCTTTCTCTTTGAGTCTGTGCATGTGACATGATCTGAAAACCCTTCAATAAATCTATTCTTTATTACTAATTATTTATTTTTCCAGTATGTTCAACTTAGCAAATAAATAGTCAATGCACTAAAAGTAGCAAAGGAAATGCCATATGCTAACTACTAAAGATTCAAACTGTTGCACCACTGTAAATTGTATTGAGTATATCACTGTTTTATGGTTTGGTCATCCTCTTAAGAGTTAAAAAGAGTAAAGCATAAAAGTCAGGAAGCACACTTAGCCAACATGCCTCTCCCTTGCGGTTTGCTTTTACCTTTGTTCCATCTGAATACAAAAAGAATAATTAGTGTTATGGTTCTGTCTGCATATTTACTCTTTGAAGGCCACGCTCAGAGATTTTACAACAGCTCTGTGTCAGCTATGTGTACTTAACCTGTAAAGAAACATACTGTGCATGAAGTTCTAATTACTCCTGTTCTTATTAAAACCACTCTGGGTATTAAATACTGCACATTATAGCTTAGCTACTCTCTTCAAGGCAGTCTTCAAGGCAATAGTTCTGTGCAGGATCATGATGACATAATGATAGATGAACTGTACGCTTCTTTAAAAAAAACATTTTTACAATGATTCAACATAGCACCAAAAAGGGTTCCACTACTGTTATGAACTAAAGAAGGACTTTACAGAATCCTGCAGAATTCCAGGCCTTCCTTAGAGGGGTTCTCGCCCTTGCTGATTTATCTTCATGTTCATGAAAGAGGAGTCATTTTTAATTGAGCAGTTGCAGGAGGAGATTCAGAGAAGCTGCGGGTGTGGTCAGTAAAGTTGGCCGGTGCTATAGCGACCGTGTGTTTCCAGGCCTGCACAGGCCTGCCCCTGAGAACTCTCCCATCGGACAAAACTGCTAGTTTCAAACAGACCGCGGTCCGTTCCTGAAGAGCCCTTATCACTCCTTTCAGCCAGGGCTTGAGCACACCTCTGCCTGAGAGAAAGTATAGAGGGGTGGAGTGCTGTTTACACAGTGAGTCATGGTTGAGTCTCAGCTAGCCTAGCACACTAATGCAGTGCAGACAAAGGTAGAATTAAGTTAGACTAAGAGCAGGAGCTTATGTTTTAGTGAGCTTTTCCATGTGACTGAGACAACTTGTGTGAAAGTTGAAGTTTCCCTGCAAATCTGAATGCAGCAAATGTTACAAACTGTGCTCAGCTGTCTGTTGCAATGTCTTCCTTAGGCTGAAATAAGAACCTGGATTGGGTCTTTTGAGCGATGCCATGAACAAACCACTTTTGCTTACTTAATAGGCCATCATAAACAAAGAGGTCTATGTGGAGAACCTTAAAAAGTTTGAAGAACTTTCAGATAAAGGTTCTAAAGGTACTCAACCGGACTCATCCGAAGTTGGAACCGGCCAATGTTTGCTACAGGGATGCAACCAGAAGTTGATCTTTTTATTGTTGTTACTTTGGCCTGTTATGTGTTTTGTATTTTGACATGCACTAATGCGCACCTACATATATTTGGCTGCTACCGCTGAACATACTGTAGCTTTAAATACCAAGTTTATTTAAATATTTAATTATTTAATCAATTGTCTTTAAATTGCAATCACTCTTATCACAAAAGACAGTGTAATCATGTTTTCGATAAAGCGTGGTATTAATAGGTACTTACACCTCGATCTACGCATGCATTTGACCTTAGCTACTCACGACACTTGATGATGTGGTAGTTTTCTATTCTCTATATAAGACCCTCTATATAAGAGTCTCATGAAAATCCCTATTTTTCGGTAATGATGACTCGATGCACACAGTTATTAACAGCCCTTATTGTATTATTACATTCAGTTGTTAGAAATAACCATGTCTTCAAAAGATTATCATCATTTCATCAATGTCATTTCATTTTATTTCATCAATGTCAAGACAGAGTGACAGGAAAACCATAGGTGGTTGGTACTGCACCAGAGTGGGTGCACCAGACCAATAAATCCTGTATAATAATTAATAATAATTGTGTATAATCTTGTATGAGCAGAACGAAAGCTGTAATGTCAGTGTGACACTGAACTATGTCTCATTGAAACCTATTCTGATAAAGGGCAGAAGTAATATAAGATATAATTATTTTGTTCTCTTATCAACAGGAAAGTAGTGCAGATTAGGGGGAAATGGGACAGGGGTTCAAGATTATGCTGCCACCATGTGCCTGATTGCAGCACAATCAAGTCATTGTGCTACATATCCATTGAAAGGTTCTTCTATGGCATCATGCAAATAACTCTTTATTGCACCGATACTTTTAAGAGTTTACGCAACAGGGAAATTCTCCAGGGGTAGAACACGTTTCAGCTTAGAGGCAATTTTCAGTGCTAACGTTAAGACTCACGCTGGTTAAGATTCACAGTGGTTAAGACTCACAGTGGTTAAGACTTACAGTGGTTAAGACTCACAGTGGTTAAGACTCACAGTGGCACTGTGGGTAACTCTGTTGCCTCACAGCAAGAAGGGCCTGGGTTTGGCTCCCAACTGGGGCATCAGGCATCTTTTCTGTGTGGAGTTTGCATGTTCTCTAAGTGTCTGTGATGATTTCTTTCTGCAGACCAAAGAAATGCAGTCAGGAGTTACCTTTAGGAGTCAATGTGTCTGTGCGTCCGCCTTGCAATGGATTGGCAGCCTTTCCGGGGTGTTTCCTGTACAAAAGTGCTGGGATAGGCTCCAGCACCCCCCTATGACCCGAAGGGATAAGTGGTTTAGTAGACTCTGATTGATAAAAGCAGCACTGTGTAAGATAATTTTGTCAGGAGAAAAACAGTATCTGTGGGGTGGCATGGTGATGCGGTAGGTTGTACTCATGCTTCACAGCCAAAAGGGACTGGCTTTGATTCCCATCTGGGGTCATTTTGGTGTGGCTTTTGCATCCTACTGGCCCAAGACATGCAGTCAGGTAAATTGGAGATGCTAAATTGCACCCTAGGTGTGAGCGGGTTCGTGAATGTGTATGTCTGTGTGTCTGCCCTGTGATGGATTGGTGTTTCCTGCATTCTACCCCCGTGACCCATAGAGATAAAGCGGTTTAGAAGATGGTGTCTGTGCACTGCTGTGAGCCACATGGCCTGAAAAAGTCATTTAGAAGTCAGCTTTTTTTAAGACCACGTCATATGTATTAATGTAACACAAACACCTCAAAAAGAATTTAACTTGTTGCAAAATCAGCATTACACTGATGAAGATATGATGACAACAGTAAATAAATGACTTACATCCTCAAAAGACACGTCCTTCATCAGGTTTTGTCTTCTCTTTTGACTTTTAACATGTTTGTAAACACCAGCGTCATCAGCTCATGGGGCTATGAAACTCAATCAGTGACACATTTCTGCCATGTAGGCACCCACTTCCCAAATCATACGTAGTGTAGCTGCGCAGCTGCCGAGTGGGAGGAGGTTCCGAAGTATAAAGTCCAGAACCAGCCGCCTCCGAGATTCTTCCCTCGAGTCATCAGGCTTCTAAACAGCCAGTAGTGCTGATTCACCAGTATATGGACCTGGTTCAGCACACCTCACCAAAACTATCTAAACGATGATCTCCATGGACAATCATCACTCTGCACTTTACATTAGCATATTTACACCTGCACATAGACTGACTACTGTTATCTTCCATCCACACTGTATATCTGTAGTGTATGTATATACATATATAATATAATATTCTATGCCCTGTATATACCCTACATCTACCTCAGCCTTACCGTAGTGCTATATATATAATGTGTGCATCTGCATATATCAAAGTTTTTATTCATAACTGTAAATTAGTGTAAACCGAGATTTTAGTGCTTAGTACTGTATATATTTATTGTCTAATGTATATTTTTTGTATAGTACTGTAAGGGACTACGCACCTAAGTTTTTTACTCACCTTTACACCTGTGAAAATGTGATGTGACAATAAAAATGATTTGATTTGATTTAATAATTAATGTGTTAAGCATGTTTCCATTCTGCAGAGCTTAGTGCACAAATCAGTTGGGCCTAAAATCTAACATTCAGTTTAAAAGCAAAGACTGCAAAATAATGATCTTATGAAACGACATAGAAATAGATTTAATGCACACACAGAAAAAGCTACTTGTTTTTTTTTTTACTATCTAGCTACTTTCAATGAAAGACAGCAAATGAGAGACCCTTTAAAGTGCCTGTGGGGGCTATTTCAATGTGTTTTGAGTTTTAAACACTTCTTTGTTTTAAGTGCTGTGTTGAGATTGTTACGACCTACAACCTTCTCTTTGTTCTGCAGTTTAGTGTGAGAGTATGTTTCCCTGTTTCAGTCATGGGTGGTGGCCCGTGTGAGCAAGACTGATGTTGCATGTCTCTCAACAGGGCTGTTGGGGGGTATGAGATCATCCCTGGCCTCCAGCCAGCCCTTTCTCCCCCTCTCTCTTACCGGGTCACATCTGGAACTCTGTATCAACCCAGATACTTTACTGGTGAACAATGAAGGGAGAAAGAGAAAAAATAAACAAGAATAGACAAGAATAGGGATTGTTTCTTCTTGTTAACTTTAAGCAACTCTTAATGGTGAAAGAACACAAAGTGGGTTTTAAAAATCAACTGAAGAGGACTGAAGTAAACACCGATAAAGTGCTGCACAGATTATCTAAAGGAAAGTATTTGTGTATTTCAGAGACCGTAGCCTTGGCTGACAGGGCTTGTTTAGACTTTAAGAAGCAGATCAGTAATGCACTGTACATGCTGTGATTTCTTTGTGCTGGGAATGGTTTTCATTTAAACCTGGAAATAAACTGCAGACAGTTGTGGAATGTTCAGTAAATAAAGCAAAGACATGTTATCACAAGCAAAATGAAGAAAGACTGATGATTCCTCTTGTACTATTTAAATGTGGGTGACTAACCATTCTATGGCTGTTGCATACGAATCCTTCTACCAAGGTTGTTTAAAATCAGAGTCAGAGTTTGGATTTTTAACTGACTTGGACTTTGGACTATAATCCTCTTGCATTAATAGATATATACCTTATATAAATAAATAATTAAACATACCATTTTGTTACTATCAAAACAATCACAACACTACTTTAACCTTACCAAAGTTTTTGACAGTTTTAGCCACCACTGTCGGACTTTGGGACTTATGGGATTTAACTACTCCTCCTGTGGCCATGAGGGACAGGGAAGCAGTCCCAGTTAATGCTCTAAAAGGCAGTTTAATGGACTAAACACTAGAGAACTTTCCCCAGTCCAGAAAAACAATGTCTGGTCCTACTGTAATCAGTGGACTGGGGTTTGTTTTAGTGAACTCTGGTCGGCCCAGTGTGTGTGAGGAAGCTATCTGTTTCGTGTCGCTTTCCTTTTCAAGTTGTGTGATGGTGGGGAAAGGATTTTCATGGACAAAGTTGTCTGTTCTTTGCCCCTTGAGAGTTCGCATCCAAGGAAAAAAATTAAAAGCAGCAAACACATGAAGTTAGTACCTTCCATTTGCAAAACAGCATGCAGAAAAGTAAAGCATGGAATTGTGCAACTCATCCACAGTTCCAAAACCTGGAATGAAAATGTGGGAAAGCAATTTTTGAAATTTTTGGAAATGAACTGCAGAACACTGTGGAATGTTCATGAAATAAACGTTAAGTAAATAAAGCAAAGACATGTTATCACTGGCCTTATAATTTCAGTAGTGACATGAAAATGCAGGACAGCAATTTCTGAATAAAATAGTTTATTATTTAACTCATTTATTAATGAAATTAATTCAATTTTGGATCTTGAAATTTAGATGTTAGGGCTCGGTGCATTCACCTCCCTCTGTTGATATACTGATTGTTTTGTATTTATTTTGCAGTAGTGTAGTGGGTTTAAAAAGATCATAATATCATTATTATAAATAAATCTGAATATGTAATTGTTTTTAATTGTGGGATTTTTACTGTGGGAATGCAGTTTGAACTAATTTGCCTGCCTAGACTAAAGGAATGTATTTGTGTATTTCAGAGACCTTAGCCTTGGCTGACAGGGCTTGCTTTGACTTTAGGAAGCGGATCAGTAATGCACTGTACATGCTGTGTTTTTTGTGCTGGGAATTTGTTTCTTTTAAACCTGGAAATAAACTGCAGAAAGTTATGGAATGTTTTAAAGTTAATAAAGCAAAGACGTATTATCACAAGCAAAATGAAGAAAGACTGATGATTCTGCATTAATCCAGCAAAGCCGTTACTCAGAGTATCTAATTTAAGTAATCCATTAGTCTGCTGTATACTGCATGGGCTAAATTTATCCCATTGTACTGATGGATTGAACACACTAGAAGGATGCTTTCATAAACCTACACCCATGTGATCACGGCAGACTTTGTGCATGACCTTTTTTCCTTTTAAATGGGTAATGGAGTTTATGTATCGCTAACAGCAATAGAGCTTGAGATCAACATTTGGGTTGCATGGCACAAACTGCAACAAACTTTAATCTGCTGCCCTCTGTTTGTCTGTGGTGCTTCGTTCTTCAACTAAACAATTATCCGTATGTTTATAGTGTACAGGATAAAATATTTATCCTTTTATTATTATGGATAGTGTTAATCATGTTATAAAAAAATGATATTCCCTCCATCAGGCTTAACTATTGGTAAGGCTCGTAAACAGGTGCTGCCTGATTACAGTTATGTCTGTTAAGGCTTCTAGAGATAAAGTATGATGGGCATCATGCAAAAAATGTGGCAGGACTTTCCAAAGACAATGCTACAGTAAGATGCTATTGTAACATAATGATTATGTATAATAATAATAAAAATAATAATAATAAAATTATAAAAATTATATATATATTTATATATAATCTGTTGAAAGAGGTGACTTTATCTTAGACAAATAAAGCCTCTGCTCTGACTTGGTAGTTTAAAAAACTCTAAATTGATTGAATTTACGGCAAAATTATAGAGGACACACCCAGTGTGAGAAATACCCCCTGGCATTCAGGCATACTATGTTCACTCATCTCACCTGTCTTTTGGGAAATTGGGCAAGTTCTCAGGTTTACAAATATGTCTTCTGTGTTGCATTTCTAGTTAGTTAAGAATACTAAACACAGCCGCTTGCAAATTGTGGGTGAAGTGACAGTATGACATCATAGGTTTATTTTCAGGGAACAAGAATTTTGATCTTAAGACACTTAGGGGGTACAAAAGGTAGATCAGGGGTCTGGGGTCCACCCCCACCCTTGGACACACCTCTCAGCTAATCACAACTATCTCCAAATGTTTCTTTCTCTGTCAAACAAAGAAAAAGCTCCTCAAAGGAAACCTGCAGTGAGAACTGCAGAGGCAGTACATGTATCTTACTGGGGTTAGAAATTTGGTGGAAAGCTGTCACTGATCAAAGCCTTGGTTTGGTTAAATTAAACATTGTTGCCTGAAACCATTTTGGCTCATTTTTACTTAAACATGCATCAAACCTGCATGCACATTTTGTGAACTCACAAGCATGTAAGAAATCTCGTAATGCAAGTTGTTTCTAACCCTTCACTTCCATCAGTAAAGGGTTTATGCTCTTGGTACAAGTGTGACAAATGTTACCATGGAGACTTTCTCTGGATTTTGCAGTAGTAACTGAAATAAGATCCCATAAATGTCATGACTTTAACCGTATGATTACTTCAAAGCCTATTTGAAACTTGAGGAGATAAAGTTTCTTAAGATCTGTACTTAATACTAGCACATTTGAGCACAAGCTGTGCTGTTCCACAGATTCCAGCCTTCACTGAGAGAAAGGGAGGGAAATTGGCATGCTTACAAAACTAAACATACAAAAAACTTTTATCCTTTCGAAGTATGTCGTAAACCTGGGAGTGCACTCACACTGTATTCTCCCTTTTGTAATCTCGATTCTGAGGACACTGCACGGACACACAAACACACAGAAATTCCAATGCACTTTCCTCACAGGGGCGGTTGGTGGTTTCAGCAGTATCTGGCACACACACATATGTCCTCCCTCCCCTTCACACACACTGATTCGGCCGGACCCGCCCCAGGGTTCAGGCTATATAAGCCAGGCAGAGTTGGATACAGCTGCACACTCCAGGAGACTCCAGTTCAGAGCAACTCCAGGTTTCCTCCAGAGTCCTCACTGCCATTCCTTCTGCAGCAATCCAGCCATCAGCATGCAGCGACAAATCATCAGAACTCCTGTCTCCGGTGGCTTCACTGGAGGCTCTGTGATCTCACAGCAGCGTGTGAGTTCACTGTCCTCTGTACCCAAGGCCCACAGCGTCTATGGTGGCTCTGGAGGCAGCACCCGCATCTCCTCGTCCATCTCGAGGAACGTGTCTTCTGGCTATGGCGGTGGATTGGGCAGTGGATTCGGTGGTGGATTTGGTGGTGGATATGGCGGTGGATATGGCGGTGGCTTGGGAGTCGGGATGGGTGGAGGTGGTTTCAGCCTGTCCTCTGCCCTGGATGGTGAAACCGTCCACTTGAATGAGAAGGCCACCATGCAGAACCTGAATGATCGTCTGGCCTCCTACCTGGAGAAGGTGCGCTCACTGGAGGCTGCCAATGCTAAGCTGGAGCTGCAGATTCGTGAGTTCTATGAGAAGAAGGGACCGGCTGCCCAGAAAGACTACAGCAACTACTGGGCTACCATCAATGACTTGAGGGATAAGGTAGAATACGAAGTCATTCATTTCGAGCATTTGAAAATAATAATAAGGCCTTAAATTTACAGGTGAATCCTAGATGTTTTGTGGGCATGAGGTGTGGCTCTTTTATTGCCTCTTACTCACTTTGTAGTGTGTGCTCAGTCATTAATGTTTAACTGTCTCTCTTTCAGATCAAAAATGCCACAATCGCCAATGCCAATGTCCTCCTGCAAATCGACAATTCTAAGTTGGCTGCTGATGACTTCAGGACCAAGTGAGTGGTCCCAAATATTATATATTAAAAGCATGTCTACCTATTTATCATAGAGCAGAATATCCTATTCAACACAGGTGACTGACATCAATTATCTCTCTCCACTACGCAGGTATGAGCATGAGCTTATGATGCGCCAGTCTGTGGAGGCTGACATTGCCAACCTGCGTCGCCTGCTTGACCAGACCACCCTTACCAAGGCCGACTTGGAAATGCAGATTGAAGGTCTGCAGGATGAGCTGGCCTACCTAAAGAAGAACCATCAGGAGGTTGGTAACATTATCCTTATCATCACATACCACAGCTGCACCGAATTCATTATATTCGTTTGTTTTAAGCCAACTGGCAAAATCATGTCTGCAAAACCAATGAAGTGAGAAAAGATTTATAATTCACATGAACATCTTGAACTTGGCAAGCACACCATTTCTGCTTGAGACAGATGGTCTCTTGCACCAGTCCAAGAACAGAAACTTCCGCCAAGAATTTGGCCGGTATACAGATGGAAAATGCCATTCTAAAAACCCTCCATATTTGGCTGTGACCTAACTTTTGAGTATTTGCAAAAGAAAAGGCATTTGGTGTAACCAATAGGTTTTGGCCATCCTGACCTTCTGCAATGTCTTTGGAATTCCTATGTTTGTAGGAACTGGCAGCTTTGAGGTCTCAGCTGACTGGCACTGTGAATGTGGAGGTGGACGCTGCTCCTCAGCAGGACCTGAAAAAGATTCTGGACGAAATCCGTGCTCAGTACGAGGCCATCACAGAAAAACACCGCAGAGAACAGGAGGCGTGGTTCAATGACAAGGTGATACTGTTGACCATTGGCACTAAAGCATGTTTCCAGTGATTAATATAATCTGACTGCCATTACAGTCGAAGACTGCTTTTCTTATGCAAGTCTGTACCTTTTTTCTAGTCGGCAGCATTGACCAAGGAAGTGACCATCACCACAGAGACCGTTCAGACCTCCAAGACAGAAATCACAGACCTGAGACGAACAATGCAGGGCCTGGAGATCGAACTGCAGTCCCAGCTGAGCATGGTAAGAAATTAAAAGTGCATGAAAGCAGCAGAAAAAGAAGGAAAGATAAGGCTATTGTAGCTCATGGGAACATGTAAGCTAATGAAAAAACTTTACCAGCAAAACGAGAAAAAAAAGGTATGATGAAGGAATGAAAGGGAATAGGTTGATCAGCATCAGGCATATGGGTGATGAATTGGCGGCAACAAGAAGATTAATCTATCTCTGTTTTCACATCCAAAAGAAACAGATGGAGTCAGGGAGAAGAGAATGTAGAGGGAACATTGTGTGGTGAGGGCATGCAGACCTTCTAAAGGCCTCTGACACCTGGGTGTGGATTTGCACCACTTTGGGGGAATACAAAGAAACTGTCTGTCAGTATAACTTTGCCAGATAGTTCAGAAAAGGCTTTAGAAATAGTCTGTCACATGTATGTTGATACTCGACTTGAATGAAAGGTGACACGTAGGCTGAGGACAAAATCACTGGGGTGACCACTGGAGTAAACATTATGAGCAAGCCTCTCGGTATGTGAGTGGAGTAGAATTACATCTGAGTCATCATCTGAGTCTCTGGGTGGGTTCATGAAAAATGAGCATAGTGCGAAGCACATGAAGGTTATCTACCTTTCCATGCATAACCATCTATGCTTCCTGCCCAGTGTCAAGGAAACTACATCAAAACACAGCAAAGCACTGCACTATAGCTTAATCATTCCCATAACCTCATCATCATTCCTTTTTTAAAACAGAAAGCAGCGCTGGAGAACACGCTAGCAGACACAGAAGCACGCTACAGCGCAATGCTAGCAGGTTACCAGAACCAGATTAACGTGCTAGAAGCAGAGTTGGCCCAGGTGCGCGCCAGCATCGAGCAGCAGGGTCGGGACTACACCATGCTGCTGGACATCAAGAGCCGTCTGGAGCAGGAAATCGCCACCTACAGGAGCCTCCTGGAAAAGGAGGAGTCCAGGTAAGGCCATTTACTCACACGCAGCTAGCATGCTTTGCTAATCATAAAATGAAATACTTAGTGTGAGTGTGCCTGTGGTTGTAAGTCATGATACTAATGCACTTGCCTTCTTCTCCTCTCTCCAAAGGACTCCAGGCCAAGGTAATTATCCCGTTTATCCATTACAGCTGTATTACTATACTTCACATGGTTCTTCTAAATAACATATATTGGTATGTCCATTATTTACAGGTGGATCCACCGGCCCCAAGTAATTGCCAAGCATGGTTACAAAACCAAGGAAACAGCTGTAACTTCTTCAAGCTGATGATGGGATAAATGAATTTCCTTGTGTGTAAAAGAAACCTGCCTCTGAAAATAAAGCTGCTGGCAAAACTAATCTTCTGGCCTTCTCTTGTTACTAAGATTAATTTGATCATGACACATACATGCACTTAATGACAGAAAATCAAATGTTTCAAGACAACCTAGGAGAGGATGAGTGTATTGCCAAACAAAACTGACCTCTTTGAGTTGGTAGTTGATACTTAAATTTAGACCACCATACAGCACTAGAACTGTTTCTGAATGGACCATTCAGACACCCGTTAAAAAAAAACAAAACAACAACTGCTCTGGTTTGCAGGCATGGGGTTCTGTTCATCTACGCCACAGTCTGGGGGCACTAAAACCAGCATTACAACACATTCGAATTGGCTAATAAGCCACACTCCTACGCCCCCCTCTGCACCCCCTCAACCCTGTTGCCAGGAGACAGATTCATCACAAAAAACACTAAGCTGGAAAGCAAAGTTTAGGCTGTAAAAAGCCGAAAGCTTTTTGACCTTTATCTCCAATGTTCTTTGCCCTCTATAAAGAGTTATGATTAGGTTAAATGGAAAAAAGGAAATGATGGCCTCAATGCTGCAGGAATGTGTGAGGGTTTAAAGAACGAGTGGACAATGTCTTCGTTTATCTGTTTAGAACTCATCTACATTTTAAAGTTCAGTTCTTGTTATTCTTTAAAGTTTATGCAATGCAGCCACGTTTTATGAGAATCCTTTTTGAATGCTCTAAATGAAGCGCCATAAACCTTCGAGTAAAACCAGTGTGTAGAGCAATCATGGCCTTCGGGTGGATTCAATAAAGTTATTGTTATTGCCAGTTATTGTTATCAACTTTTTATTGATAATTATGGAATATACTAGTTAAACTGGAAAACAGTTTCCAGGTAATATGGGACACTTTCCAAAGCCATTGCAGTATGTAATATTTTGTCAAACTTTTGACAGATAACAGGTCATGACCATTCTACAGTTTAACCAGTATCAGTGTATTTAAACTTGGTTATTTAATAATAGGCAATAAATAATGAAGCTATTAAAATATGATTGAACACTTCACACACTACATTCACTTTAATCCAGTTGGTTTAACAAAAACATTGCTTTATCCATTTACGATTTACAATCATTTTTATGCAGTCCCTCATGTCCCACAGTCTCAAAAGTAAATGGAAAGCTAATATAATTATAACTACATGTCTAAAACTTGGCGTAATTATTTCCAGGAATTTACTGTCTGAAGTCTGAAATCCATGGACATCATCAAATGCTGATAGATAGATATGAATAAGTATGAATAATAAGGGTGGTACAATATGAATAATAAGGGTGCTACAATATAAACACTAAGGGTGGTACAATATGAACAGGAGTAAGCGTGGGCTCAGCAAAATATATTACCATCAGTTATAGCTAAATATATCTCACTTATTACTTGCTTCCTACTTTAAGATGCTTTTGGTGTGTTGGTCTTTCTGTCTTAAGTAAGTAAAAGTATACTCAGCTGAGTTGAGGTCCACTTAAGAACATTCCACTCCCTTGTCATAAGAATCTGTTAGGTTGCTTTGTTGCAGTATGTTTTGATCTGTACTGTGAAGTGCCATCCCGTCATTTTTGCAGCATTTGACAGAATTTGAGCAGAAAGAACAGCTCACCACACAATTCATCCTGCTATTTCATATATCAGCAGTCACATCATCAATAAACACCAGTGGCCCAGTTTCAGTGGCAGGCAAACATTCCCATGCCATAACACTGCCTCCACCATGTCTGACAGATACACTTAATATCATGTGCCCTTTTCTTTCTCGCCATACTCCATCATTCCTGTTCCTGTCATTATGGTACAGGCTAAGTTTGGTTTTATATGTCTGAAGAATCTTGTACCAAACAGGGCGGGCCTTTTGAGATGTTTTGTATCAGGGTATAATCTGATCATTCTGTTCTTGAGTGATACCAGTGGATTACTTCTTGAGGTAAACCTTTTGTATTTGCATTCATGAAGGCGTCTCCTGATTGTTGACATTGATAACATCTCCGCTGAGTCCTTGACTAGATGTTGTTTAGGGGTATTTCTGCACAATGGAAAGCAGTCTGGTGGTTGGTGTAGCTCAGTGGATAATGCTAGGGAGCCACCACCACATGTGGGTGACTATGCTGTGCTACACCAATAAGAGTCCATCGGCAAGACTCCTAACACTACAGTGGCCAGCTAAATTCCATAAATGTAAATGTAGGTCTACAATCATCCATTGTTGTTCAGGTCTTTAGGTGTTGCTGAATTTGCAAGTACATTATATCTTCCGAGAATAATGCAACAAATTGCTGATTTGGCCATTCCTGAGGTTTCTGTTTTGGGATTTTTCAGTCTAAAAATGGCCCTCTTATTTAATCGACACCTTATTGGATCGTACATTGTTAAGATCCCCTAATCAGCTACCAAAAGCATATTCAACACCTGGATTCAACTCGGAACAGGCCACTGTTTTCTTGAGCCTGTGAAAATGGAGAGACTTTGTATTCTTGTTTATGGCTGTAATTCCTAAACTACTAACGCAATATTTTGCCAAACAACTTGAATTTAAAGCTGAAAGTTCATTACTTCAGTCACACAGCGTTTTAATAACGGTCACTTTACGCATTTATTAAAAGTGTGACACCTGTGCCTAACAAATGAGACATGCATGATTCATCGGAAATTCATCATCAAGTACACAATGACATGCCAGGATCTACCACTGTCACCACCACCACTGAAGCTAAGCAGAGCAGCTACTTTCAGAGATATGCACAATAACAATTGGTTCCCATGGGTCCGTGCTGATAGGTGCACAGTAAATTATTGTCAAGCATGGTTACAAAACCCAGGAAATAGCAGTAACATCTTAAAGCTGCTGACAGGGTACATTTTCTAAATCCTTGTGTTTGAAAGGAAACTGTTTTTGAAAATAAAGCTGCTGGCAAAAATACTTTTCTGGCCTTCTCGTGTTACAGAGATGTGCAATTTACATACATATGATCATGACACATACCTGCACATATGAATTATGAAATGTGGTAGGACAACATAGCAGAGTGTATTGGCGAAAAGTGACCTCGATGAGTTTTTAGATAGCTGATACATTCATTTATATTACCATACAGCAATAGAACTATCTTTCCTAGGATTAGTAAAGAACTCCACCAACACCATCTGTTTGGGGGAATATGGGAGCAGTTGTGAGCTGAAGCAGGCAATGAAAAATGCTGAGACTTTTAGAACTTCATTCAGAGCAAATTTTCCATGAAACATAAAGTCAGAAGAAAGTACGAAGAAAAATCCCTGCAAGTAACAGCAAGGAAGGTGTACAATTACAACATCAGCTTTCCCATCTGTCTCTTCAGAATGTATTCTGAAATATAAAGGTTGTTGTAACTGAGAGGAGTGAGTGAACAATACCTCATTATAGAATATCTACATACTGTCAAAAACCTGACAGCAGAATGCGTCATACCAAAAAGCTTATTCACCATAAAAGTGCCATAGAATGCATTTATTCAGCATTTTAACTTGTTCTCTGATGTGTCCAAAGAAGGTATGTGACTTTGCTGTGGACATAAAATGCCCAGATGCAGTTTTACATGCCCATTTACACCTCTAGGATTTGGCTCTTAAATATTTTCCCTTTCAGCTAATGACTAATTTGATAAGCTCTGATTTACTGGCTTCGGATGAGACACAGTGACATTTAGACAGACCCAACAATGCAAAATGGACATAGTCAGGTAAACAAAACAAACGTCAGTGTAAATAACTTTGGTTGTCAGACCATTTGTTAAGTGATCCTTATGTTAATTACATGGAGAATGCCAATACTAAACGTTACCTATACCAGCTACTTGACTGGCTCGATATTGTCAATATAAATGTGCAGTGCAAATAAAAAACTTTGAATTAAAGTTGTCCAAGATCTTGTTAAAGATGTGGGAACTGAGCTTGCCTTCCCATTCATTAGCTTGTTTTGCTCGTTTTCTGTTCCACACTGAGTAGTGTTGCAGTTACATTCCGTACAAGCTGTAGCATTTAAGGTGGAGCGGAACATTAATTAAGCAGCTGGTGAAAAGAAACCAATTTCACCTTCATTTAAAGATGAACATCAAACATGACCGCTGACAGTTTGTTTCCTTGGACAGGGTACTGAAAGTATTTGAAGTTCACGATCCGCCAGTTCTGTGTAACCAACCAGCAGTCTAAGAATGCTATGTTCAATCCGAAAGCTTTGGCTGGAGTGGTGTAAAACAAAGCTCCTCAGTCTTGGTCCTGGTGACACACTGCTGTGCACTTTTCCCTGCACCCCACACACCTGGTCCAACTTCTTAACAGCTATTATTGAGTAAACATTGGTTGTGTTAAGCAAGGAAAACACTAAAATGTGCAGGTTCGTGCACCTCTATCACCAGGGCTGAGAAACACACTTGTGAAGCATGACTCCGGTGGAGCAGTGAATAAGTTCTGGAGTGATGAATCACACTTTGCTATCTGACAGTCTGATGGATGAGTCTGGGTTTGAAAGATGTCATAGGAACACCACCTACTAGAACGCATAGTGCCAATAATAATATTGGGTGGAGGAGGGATAAGGCTGGGGCTGTTTTTCAGGGTGGTGTTCCTCCATGGTTGTGTCACTGTGCACAAAGTGAGCTACATAAAGATATGGTTTGATAGAACTGGCTTTCATCGAATGGACACATCAGAGATACAGACTTAAAATCCAGTGGAAATCTTTCCCAGAAGAGTCTGTGCTGTTTTAAGCACAAAGCTGAGGCAATTCCATATTAATATCAATCGTTTTGAAAAGGGGTGTCGAACAAGCTCTTATATGTGCTACAGTCAACTTATGACCATCCACGAGCATGCATGAGCAGGCCTGCATTCAGTGCAAAAATATTAGGATATCATTCACATCATCAATGTTTTTTCTAAAGGCAAACACTGAAAAACGTATGACTTAATGATGATTAAGGCTGTTATTACTGAACTCAGCCTTAGAGCAGCACCAGTGGGGGTTTCTCCAGTTAAAGTTCATTTTAAATCAGGTCTGGGGAAACTTTATAGACTTGCAAGACCAAGATACTCTCCTTTTTCTCTTAACTTAATAAAGCTAATAATTAACTTAATATGGCTCTGACTGTGTTTGTGACATGGCTAGCCTGGGTGAGGCTGCACTGTTTACTCAAGGGCTGGAGCTGGCACTGGATGTGTGTTCATAGCCAGAGGCCTTTCCTTGGGATCAAGTATTTGTTCAACCTGTGCAGACTCAAGAAAGACCATAAATCTGTGACAGCTGAAAGAGACATCAAACACAATATACGCATGTAGGTATTGTTGTTATTGCTGCAGTCGATGTTACAACAGTACCTACTGAGATATGGATGATACACCTGCTGTCTAAGACCAAGAAAACAAATGTAAATATGTAATGCCAAGTCTAAGGCTTAGAAATTAATAATGTGGAATTTCAGGATTTTCAGGACATGGATTTTAGGTAGACCCAAAGTCAAATGGTCACGGTCAAATGATTATAAGGACAGTAATGAGTTCTTCCATGCATGCTTAAAGGGAGGGGATTTTAGTCATTTCAGTAAACACTGTTGAATGCTAGCACTTTGCTAATTTTAAACTTAGGAACAATTGCTGGAACAATTGCCAAACTCTCAAGGGCACTTAATTAGAACTAAAAATAAAACTTTAAACCACTTCAGATATGCAAGGCACTTATGCTGTTGAACAGTTTCACTGATAGTTGATCTTTGAAACAACTTTTTAAAGCCATAAGGCAGTGAAATGCTTGTGAAATTTTAAAACTGCCAATGATTATACTGTATATTACGACATGACCAGACAGACTGCATTTCTAAATGCCAGGGCAAAGTTCTTAAGACAGAGAGGGTCTGTCATCAGAAAATACTATGTATTTATTTTCCATCTGAAATACCGAAGAGGAAGGTAATGTCCAGCTAGAAAACTTACACAAAGCTTAAGTAAAAAATAACTCAAGTAAAACTATATTTCCAAAAGTGATGTGTCAGTGTGAGATGCTGCATTGTAGGTCCAGGGTTGAGAAATACTGGCGCACTGGACAGTGGAAAAGTGTTGATTCATAGTTGAATTCACAATCAAGAAGTCTGATGGATGAATCAGTGAGTTTCGTGGATGACAGAAGAACACTACCTTGTAAAATACATGCTGCCAACAGTAAAGTTTGGTGGAGGTTTGGTTCTTCAGTTCCACTAATCTTCTAATCCAATTAATCCTTCTGGGTCATTGAAGGTGCTGCAGCCTATCCCAGCCTTCAATGGGTGTAAGGCAAAACACCCTGGACAGGCTGCCAATCCATCATAGGGCAGGTTCATGCTACAGCATACAAACACATTTCAATTTTATGCTTCCAACTTTGTGGTAGTAGTTTGGAGAACACCCTATCCTGCTCAGTATGTCTGCACCCCTTTGCACAACGTGAACTCACATGGTTTGACAAGTTGCGAAGCAACTTCAGGGTTCTGCATGGAGGCCAGACCTCAACCCCACGGAATTGAACATTGGGATGCATGGAAACATAAGTCCTTTAATTGTGAAAAATGACAGCCATTTTATACATTTTAATGGTTGTTGTTGATGGTTGCAAACAAGTTACAAAAAAAGTTTTTGTTGATTACTATTACACCCTGCATTTTCCTCTCCACCATGAATGGATTTCAAATGAAATCTGATTTTAAAACAATCGCAGAAAACGATTCCAGGCATCAGACAGCATTCTTTAAGCTAGGGTATTAAATTAAAAGCTTCTGGCTAGCATCACTGCTGTGAGCAGTTCTTGCATTATTTTCAATAAGTTTGATTTGTTTCCGCTGGACTGGCTCAAAAGTGCCTTCATCTGGCGAACAAGTGAACTGTTTGAAAATGAAGCGTAGCTTCTGGTTTTGTCCACGGGGAGGCAGTCAAGTGCTCTCCGCCTCTAAATATACCGTTTATACTATATATAACTGTGTGTTATTGTATTAAAATATATGTATATAGTATATATAATTGTATAACGTATACAATTTATTAGTTCAACACAAAATAAACAGACGAGTATAAAAGACTGAGTTCCGCTGTATTACCCAGGCTGCACTGCAGCGTCTATTCACAGGCGCGATCCCACTACTGATCAGCACGGGGGTTTTGACCTGCTCCGTCACCGACCTGGGCCGGTTCACCCCTCCTTAGACGACCTGGTGGTCCCGAGCTCCCTCAGGAGCACCATATCGATACCGAACTTAGTGCGGACACCCGATCGGCATAGTCCACTGCAGTCCAGAACCCCTGAGCTCAAACGGTCCGCCAGCCTCAGCCTCCCAGTAGCTTGGATTACAGGCGCACGCCACCGCGCCCGGCGAGAGCAGAGCGGAGCTGACCAGCTTTTAACCAGCACACTCGGCGTAATCACATCACCGCCATCTGGTGGACAGAGGAGGAATTACAACAAACAGTAGCGACTTGAACAGAGCGCGCCCTCTGCTGACAGAATTAGAAAATAGTTTTATTCCGAAAACCAGATATTTTTCAGATATTACGCTTCTCTTTCACAGAGTTCGGCTACATTTCCCATCACAGCTGTAACTCTTACCTTATTCATTAGTAAGTGAGTCTTCAGCATACAGATACACAAGTTAATGCTGACTGGATAAATTCAGAAAACGTCTTTCAGAGTGGATTGGCGTAAAGTGGTTAATTGAGAAACTTAATGACACAGGTTTATATATATGGACGATGATGGAAATCAGGAGTAAGAAGATCTACAGGGCAGAAATACTGAATATATTTTCTATCCAATATGAACCAATATGGACGTGTAGGTGTCTGCGCACTTGTGTAAAGCACAGTTAAAAGAACGTTTAATGGTAAATCCTTCTCTTCTGCTGCAGCCATACAAAACATGATTTAGGATGCATTAACGAAAAAGACTGAGTTCCGCTGTATTACCCAGGCTGCACTGCAATGTCTATTTACAGGCGCGATCCCACTACTGATCGGCACGGGGGCTTTGACCTGCTCCGTCACCGACCTGGGCCGGTTCACCCCTCCTTAGACGACCTGGTGGTCCCGAGCTCCCTCAGGAGCACCATATCGATACCGAACTTAGTGCGGACACCCGATCGGCATAGTCCACTACAGCCCAGAACCCCTGAGCTCAAACGGTCCACCAGCCTCAGCCTCCCAGTAACTTGGATTACAGGCGCACGCCACCGCGCCCGGCGAGAACAAAGTGAATCTGAATAGCTTTTAACCGGTACACTCAGCATAGTCATACTATCCTCTGGCGGCCAGAGAAGGAATTACAGACACCAGCAAAGACTTTTACAGGCGTTATACCGTGCATCACAGAATCTAGGAATATCTTCCTGATCTGTTCTTCGTGCTTCATCACATCCAGTTCTCTTCCTCTCACAGAAGAGGTTCCTTTATCATCATAAGTAAATGAGTCTTCAACATAGTCATGACATACAGTCCACTGCCTTGTCACAGTGGACTGTGATTTAAGTTTATTGAAGAGCAGTAGTCTATTCTAGTAGTAGTAGTCCAATAGTAGTCTACTGGGACTGCAGCGAAACCATAGGTAGCACGGCAAGTCAATTGGACAGGTCACTTAGGTTGCCAGTAATTATTGCCAATCTTATTAAATATAAATATAAAGAAATGGTCATGAAAAAATATTTACATTTAATAAACCTATATTCAATAAATAACATTGAGAACTGAGCAAAATATACAAAAACCCAGATTTAAATGAATCACAGAGGAAAGGCCTCGCCTTTGACAACATAACAGTGGTGTCCTATTGCGTTTCATGAGATTGAAGAACACAAAGCAAAAAATCTGAAACCCTTCTTCAATAAGGAATCCTAGGTCATCCCCCTTGGGCTTTCCAAGTTCTTAAGGTTCTTGCTCATTGCTACTTGACATTTTAGTGGGGTTTAGTCAGGCACATGATCTGTGGTCATTGAACCATTTTTTTTAGATTTGGTTGTATGTTCTGAGTCACTGCCCTGCAGAAAGACCCAACCCCACATCCAGTTTTAGCTTTCTGGCCGTGCAGATATTGACTTAAAATCTACTCTGTGTGCCCTAATAAGGTTCCGTTTGGAGGAAAACAGCCCCACAACATCAGTGATTTTCCATCATACTTAATGGTGAAAATGAGATTACATTCTGGATAAACATTGTTCTCTTTATGGTAAAACTATCTAAAATGTCTGTTGCCCAAAACTCTGTTTTTGTCTCTTGTGAACATAGAAGCCAGTTCCAGGAGCATCTAGATGTTTACATTTATATTCAGATAGCATGGCACACCTTCTAAATAGCTTGTTTGCATGAAGGTGTAATCTAATTACAGATTATTTATAACTTCATAAGGCTTAATAATAATCAAGTTAGAATTTGTCTGTGCCTGTAACACGGTTATCCTAGGTGTGGCTGCACTGTTTACATAAGGGCTTGAGCTGGCACTGGAGATACATTTTTGTGGGGGGTGGGGGGTCAAGTATTTGTTCAACCTATACACACTCAAGAATTATCAATCAGTAACAATGTCAGTTGAAAGGGACATCAAACAGTCCTAAAAGTGGTCATGAGATTAAGCTTTTGCTGCAATCTAACTTACAGCAAGTCCAAGTGGGATGCGAAAGACAGACTTACTGTGTCAAACAATTTGGAGAAACCAGATAGTAAAAATTAATGCCAAAAATGTTAGAAGTTAATTATGCTATTGTAGTGGTATTTAAACGTGTAAACTTTCATTTTAACTTGGAACTGTTTCTAGACTGATCATAAGTTAGCCCAAGTCTAAAGGGTGGGTACATTAGTCATCTCAGTGAGTACTGTTTAATGCTAGCACATTGCTAACCTTAACCTTCGAAGCTATCAATTTCATTTTTGGAAAAAAACTTCAAAGACTTCAAGTTAAAGCATTTGGAACAGCTGTTGGTGAGTTTTTAAAGCCTGACTTAAAGGCACTGGAAGGCCTGCAACTAATGTCGGAATCATTCATGGTTATAGATTACACCATCAGCAGACAAAGTACATTTCTATTTGTCAGGCCAGATTTCTTATGAGAGCGTGCCTTTCATCAGGAAATACTGCGCTATTACATTTATTTCCATCTGAAATGCAGATGGCATTACTGTCCTTGGGGTCCAGTTGTAAATCTTGAATCTTGAAGGAACAGCAGAGCTGGGTAGAGTTGCCTAAACCTAAACTGAATAAAAGGTATTTTTGCTTAAGTATCATAATGACTTGAATAAATGTAAAAGCATCTTTCCAATAAAGACCACATACTGTGTAACTGATATACCAATCTATTTGGACCTGTATCTAAACAATAACAGTACAAATACAAGATAGAGTTCATTGTTTTTGTAAATACACACTCTTGAATTCTGAAACTGATGACTAGGAGACATTGCCAAAAGGTTGGGACACAAGTAATTAAGACTAGGATCACTGTGTAAATGCCAACAAATCCATCTTCATCAGGTGATGCAGTTTGCTTAGATGCTTGGGTAAAAAACAGCACCAAGGAATGGCTTAGTCTTTTAGGAGCAAGGTATTGTCCAGGGTTTGCACATTGCCAAAACTGCATCAGCAAAAACAGCTGAAACTTTGACCCTCAGATGGAACTTCATTAAAAATTATGTCTCTGTGTGGATATCACACATGAACTCAGGAATACTTTGACCAACTGTTAATTGCTGTCTCCTCAAATTCAGGTTAAGACTGTACGATGCACAGCAGAAGTTGTACATCAGTGATGTCGAGACACACTGCTGAATCTGGACTCATCTTAAATTAACTGATGTTTGTGTTTCATGAGATTGTTAATGTAAATAAGGAACATCTAATTCTTCATGTGAAAAATAAAAAAGGGCCATCCAAGTAGCTACCAGTACAAACTTCGAAGCCCATGTCTACTGCAGTATAAGGGGTATTAGTGGATTGTCCTAATAATAACATCAAAGTTAATAATATTAATAATATCACTGCAAGATTCATGAAACCTGCACACAAAGGGTAAGGTTGAAAAAAAAAAAAACCCTCACGTAAATCTCTTAGTTAGTCGGGGACTTCTGTTTTGATGGGCTGAACACGCTTGACTATGTGTATTGTAACAAGCTTCAACAGCACTTGTAGTAAACTGGGAAGAGTAAAGGTTTAGATAATATTTCATTTTTTCTGCCTGAGCTCCATATTTTCCCTCTAAATTCATGGACATCTGACTCTTCTGTTCTTATTTCACCATGATAGTGCCAAGAAACATTTTGGGTGTGTGTGTCCCAATTGTGCACTCAATAATAAAACTAACTAATATTAAAATATGTCTTATATATTCAGTTCTGAAAGTAAAAGTTGAATATACTCAAAAATACAAAATGCATACATAGAACCAGTGAACGTTTGAGTATGCTAATGATGAATGCCACGGTCCCACAATGAAATGGGAAATGGAAAGCCAGGATCTTTTCACATCTGGAAATGATAGGAAATTCAGAAAGGAAACTATAAGTAAATAATGACATCAGAATAAATAAGTCCACAGTAGACTTTTTTTGCTCACAAATATGGACAGAAGAAAATATGTTCTCGCTCATAGCGCCTCCCTCTGGCGAAAACGTAAACTTTTGGAATATTATGTGCAGTTCCTCTTGTTGTCCACGGGGAGGCAGTGAAGGGCTCAGGGCCGTTTAACAACTCAAGAGAACATGCGGTGAGAAACAAAGACCTTACTGATCTTAGACATACAGCTATAATCTTTAGCTTTACTGTATTTCACATAATATATCCGTAAGCAAGTAAGTGAAGATATTATTTAATATATAAAAGTGAGATATCAGATTTCCTATAGTTTATTAGGCAGACCGGTGCGTAAAAGACTGAGTTCCGCTGTATTACCCAGGCTGCACTGCAGCGTCTATTCACAGGTGCGATCCAACTACTGATCGGCACGGGGGCTTTGACCTGCTCCGTCTCCGACCTGGGCCGGTTCACCCCTCCTTAGACGACCTGGTGGTCCCGAGCTCCCTCAGGAGCACCATATCGATACCGAACTTAGTGCGGACACCCGATCGGCATAGTCCACTGCAGCCCAGAACCCCTGAGCTCAAACGGTCCGCCAGCCTCAGCCTCCCAGTAGCTTGGATTACAGGCGCACGCCACCGCGCCCGGCGAGAGAAGAGCGGAGCTAAACAGCTTTTTAATAGGTTAAGACTGTACTATGCACAGCAGAAGTTGTACATCAGTGATGTCGAGACACACTGCTGACTCTGGACTCATCTTAAGCTCATCTTAAATTAACTGATGTTTGTGTTTCATGAGATTGTTAATGTAAATAAGGAACATCTAATTCTTCATGCCAAAAATAAAAAGGGCCATCCAAGTAGCTACCAGTGCAAAATTCAAAAGCCAATGTCTACTGCAGTATAAGGGGTATTAGTGGGTTGTCCTAATAATAACATCAAAGTTAATAATATTAATAATATCACTGCAAGATTCATGAAACCTGCACACAAATGGTAAGGTTGAAAAAAAAAACCCTCACCTAAACCTCTTAGTTAGTCTGGGACTTCTGTTTTGATGGGCTGAACACGCTTGGCTATGTGTATTGTAACAAGCTTTAACAGCACTTGTAGCAAACTGGGAAGAGTAAAGGTTTAGATAATATTTCATTTTTTCTGCCTGAGCTCCATATTTTCCCTCTATATTCATGGACATCTGACTCTTATTTCTGTTCTTATTTCACCATGACAGTGCCAAGAAACATTTTGGGTGTGTGTGTCCCAATTGTGCACTCAATAATAAAACTAACTAATATTGAAATATGTCTTATATATTCAGTTCTGAAAGTAAAAGTTGAATATACTCAAAAATACAAAATGCATACATAGAACCAGTGAATGTTTGAGTATGCTAATGATGAATGCCAGGGTCCCACAATGAAATGGGAAATGGAAAGCCAGGATCTTTTCACATCTGGAAATGATAGGAAATTCAGAAAGGAAACTATAAGTAAATAATGACATCAGAATAAATAAGTCCACAGTAGACTTTTTTTGCTCACAAATATGGACAGAAGAAAATATGTTCTCGCTCATAGCGCCTCCCTCTGGCGAAAACGTAAACTTTTGGAATATTATGTGCAGTTCCTCTTGTTGTCCACGGGGAGGCAGTGAAGGGCTCAGGGCCGTTTAACAACTCAAGAGAACATGCGGTGAGAAACAAAGACCTTACTGATCTTAGACATACAGCTATAATCTTTAGCTTTACTGTATTTCACATAATATATCCGTAAGCAAGTAAGTGAAGATATTATTTAATATATAAAAGTGAGATATCAGATTTCCTATAGTTTATTAGGCAGACCGGTGCGTAAAAGACTGAGTTCCGCTGTATTACCCAGGCTGCACTGCAGCGTCTATTCACAGGCGCGATCCCACTACTGATCGGCACGGGGGCTTTGACCTGCTCCGTCTCCGACCTGGGCCGGTTCACCCCTCCTTAGGCGACCTGGTGGTCCCGAGCTCCCTCAGGAGCACCATATCGATACCGAACTTAGTGCGGACACCCGATCAGCATAGTCCCCTGCAGCCCAGAACTCCTAAGCTCAAGCAGTACGCCAGCCTCAGCCTACCAGTAGCTTGGATTACAGGCGCGTGCCACCGCCGCCCGGCGAGAGAAGAGCGGAGCTAAACAGCTTTTTAATAGGTTAAGACTGTACTATGCACAGCAGAAGTTGTACATCAGTGATGTCGAGACACACTGCTGACTCTGGACTCATCTTAAGCTCATCTTAAATGAACTGATGTTTGTGTTTCATGAGATTGTTAATGTAAATACGGAACATCTAATTCTTCATGCCAAAAATAAAAAAGGGCCATCCAAATAGCTACCAGTGCAAAATTCAAAAGCCCATGTCTACTGCAGTATAAGGGGTATTAGTGGATTGTCCTAATAATAACATCAAAGGTAATAATATTAATAATATCACTGCAAGATTCATGAAAACTGCACACAAATGGTAAGGTTGAAAAAAAAAACCCTCACCTAAACCTCTTAGTTAGTCTGGGACTTCTGTTTTGATGGGCTGAACACGCTTGGCTATGTGTATTGTAACAAGCTTCAACAGCACTTGTAGCAAACTGGGAAGAGTAAAGGTTTAGATAATATTTCATTTTTTCTGCCTGAGCTCCATATTTTCCCTCTAAATTCATGGACATCTGACTCTTCTGTTCTTATTTCACCATGACAGTGCCAAGAAACATTTTGGGTGGGTGTGTCCCAATTGTGCACTCAATAATAAAACTAACTTATATTGAAATATGTCTTATATATTCAGTTCTGAAAGTAAAAGTTGAATATACTCAAAAATACAAAATGCATACATAGAACCAGTGAACGTTTGAGTATGCTAATGATGAATGCCAGGGTCCCACAATGAAATGGGTAATGGAAAGCGAGGATCTTGTCACATCTGGAAAATTTAGAAGAAATGGGGGATATGATATGTCAGGAAAATGTGTGTAACGGTGAATTCAACTCAAATCTGGAAAAAAAAAAACGCCTGTAAAAAAAAAATGTATTCTAGTAAGTCATGTGTTAAGTTGTTTGTGTTTTGAGGTAAGACATGAGCTTCATCACTTCCTGTTAGTAAGGAGCAATGTAGAACACTAATATTATGTGTACTAGCCTGCAAAACTCTATATACTATTAAGATTAATACATAGTGCGAAGTGATAGTTTGTAGCACATAACTGAGACACAGTCCATGTGTTACAACAGTATGGCTGTGAAAACAGTCATCAGTCTTCAGTCCCCTAATAAAAAACTAATATTTGCAAAAAAATTATAATCCCTGCTATCTATTTTAAATAGGATTTCCCATGCTTTAAAAGTAGGTTTGCTGATCCAGTATCTGTCAGATTAATTAGTGAAGTTTGTTAGACTACTTCTGCTCTTTTTTGGTGCACTTTTGATCTAACTTAAAAGTCAAAGGTCCAAAGCAGGTTAGATGCAGCCACAAATTAAGAATATGAAATTCAGAAAGGAAACTATAAGTAAATAATAATGGCATCAGTATAAATATGTCCACAGTAGACATTTTTTTGCTCACAAATATGGACAGAAGAAAATATGTTCTCGCTCATAGCGCCTCCCTCTGGCGAACAGGTACATTTTTGGAATATTATGTGCAGTTCTGCTTGTTGTCCACGGGGAGGCAGTGAAGGGCTCAGGGCCGTTTAACGACTCAGAGAACATGCGGTGAGAAACAAAGACCTTACTGATCTTAGACATACAGCTATAATCTTTAGGTTTACTGTATTTCACATCATATATCCGTAAGCAAGTAAGTGAAGATATTATTCAATATATAAAAGTGAGATATCACGTTTCCTATAGTTTATTAGGCAGACCGGTGCGTAAAAGACTGAGTTCCGCTGTATTACCCAGGCTGCACTGCAGCGTCTATTCACAGGCGCGATCCCACTACTGATCGGCACGGGGGCTTTGACCTGCTCCGTCACCGACCTGGGCCGGTTCACCCCTCCTTAGGCGACCTGGTGGTCCCGAGCTCCCTCAGGAGCACCATATCGATACCGAACTTAGTGCGGACACCCGATCGGCATAGTCCACTGCAGCCCAGAACCCCTGAGCTCAAACGGTCCGCCAGCCTCAGCCTCCCAGTAGCTTGGATTACAGGCGCACGCCACCGCGCCCGGCGAGAGGAGAGCGGAGCTGAGCAGCTTTTAACCAGCACACTCAGCTTCAAATCCATCACCGCCATCTGGTGGACACAGAAGGAACACACTAAAAATAAAGTCTGCGGATATACTGAACTACTGAGGATCATTATTTATGTCTTTATATTAATAAACTGACACCTAAAATAGAATAACCAAACCCTGTCAGTATTCAAGAGGCAAACAGTATGAAGGAAATAACAGCAGGGCCAATATGATAAAAAGTGTGGAAAAAATGAAAGGAGAATAGGGGGGTGGTAGGGTGGGGGTGTTCAAGATTTACAAACAATGCAGGGTTAGTTTGTCACTTCTCAGCAAAACACAGGAGATATTAGTATATAGCTTTGTCTACGTTCTTCAGAATGTGCTCCCTTTACTTAGCTTATCCAGTCAAGTAAAAACATTACCGAAGTATCTGGGTACTGAAGACTTACTGATGAAGAATTCAACTCTTCTGTGACAGGGAAAAGAAAGGCGCTCGGTGCTATTGTCTGTAATTCCTCTTCTCTCCTGCAGAGGGCGGTGATGTGATTATGTTGAGTGTGCTGGTTAAAAGCTATTAAGATCCGCTCTGCTTTCGCCGGGCGCGTTGGCGTGCGCCTGTAGTCCAAGCTACCGGGGGGCTGAGGCTGGCGGACCGTTTGAGCTCAGGGGTTCTGGGCTGCAGTGGACTATGTCGATCGGGTGTCCGCACTAAGTTCGGTATCGATATGGTGTTCCCGAGGGAGCTCAGGGCCACCAGGTCGTCTAAGGAGGGGTGAACCGACCCAGGTCGGAGACGAAGCAGGTCAAAGCCCCCGTGCCGATCAGTAGTGGGATCGCGCCTGTGAATAGACGCTGCAGTACAGCCTGAGTAAAACAGCGGGACTCAGTCTTTTGCACTCACAGCAGTCCGATTCATTTAGCTAATGCTGACCATACACTAGAAGACATTTAATAGACTAAAGTCTGACGCCCTCTCACGTCTAAAAACAAGTTACAGACTTTTAGTCACAGGCTATGATTTTTTTAAAGATTGGGAATCTTGCAGATTCACCATTTATAAGACTGCAACTTAATATTGAGATTATTTCCCATCATGCTCGCTGGTAGGCTAATGTTAACACTGTAGCCCCGTTCGGCAGTGTTTTAGCTAGTTAGCTTTAGCATAGCACAACTACCTTCTGTTTACAAGATAGGATAACGCGAAAATAGCTTTAAAACGTCCATGATTTAGAATCGGACTGTTTACTGCACATCCCAGCGCATTAATGAACTCTCGGATGTGTTTATGTTTGTGACGTCTCGGGGCTCGCGTTAAATTTCGAGGGGTTGAGGAAATTCTGTCCACCTTTTCTCCTTTTCCACTGTGTCGTGGTATAAAGGGGAGGACACATTAAAAAGGCCCTCTTCTCCACTCCACAGTTCCACCAGCTTCTCCTCCTTGTCGACAGTGCAGGAGAACCGCGGGTCCCGAACCCTCACTGGGCTCCCCTCCATGCCCAATCTCTGCCAGACATTCCTGTACTTCGCTCGCGGCTTCCCGTTTGGAGCTGAAAAGAGCTCTCCTATTGGTTGTCGACCATGTTATTTGCGTGAGCCAAGACCTACGACTTCAACACGGTTGATTTTATTGGAACGCCAGGACGAGAAACAGACTGACTGAAATCTGCAGTCGTAACCACCTTACACTTATCGATCGAGATGACGCGAGTGCTGTTGCAAGATGAGGGCGATGCTCATTTAAGAAAGACGGGAGCGCGCCTCATTGTGCGGAGAGAAAAACGGAAGAGAAGGAAGAAGGGTGTTGTTTTCTTGGATCTGCTAACGTGAAAAAGAATGCCTTGTTAGCATACACGTTAGCCTTAGTCACTCCACGGCTCTCCTTTCTATTATTTCTGTTTGTGGAGTTGTACTGAGTCCACTTCAACGAAGCTGTGAATAAATGCTGCCGTGTTTGGACTTCCAGACGGTCTCAGACTGACTCACTGCTCGAAGCGGGTGAAGCTCAAAAGGTGTGGGTATTACTCTAGAGCATGCTAGCTCTAGCCCAGGGAACTATAGCTGAAACAAAGTTCCACTGACCCCCGTCTACGGCCGGGGGCAGGAAGAAAAGGTAACAGCGCAACGCAACTCTAGCAAGATTCTCATGATTTTGTTCCGACTTTGGAAATTTGTCTGCGACAGTAAAATCGCTTGAAAATCGTTTAGTGCAAGGTCAACATAAAGCATTTATAATATTGACTAAGTTAAAAAAAAAAGCCTAATGTGTATCAGCTTGTATTAAATTACGCGAATTAACTTACACGTACTGAATACCAGACAAAGTAATCGGGTATATAACTTCAGGCTGCACTACTGCGTCTATTCACAGGGGCGATTCCACTACTAATCGGCAGGGGGGCTTTGACCTGATACGTCACCGACCTGGGCCTGCTAACTCATTCTCAGACCAACTGGTGGTCTCGAGCTCCCTCAGGAGCACCATATCGATAAGAGTTAAGAGCAGTAATAGGCCTGCAACTGATGTCAGAACATATATTGATTATAGATTACAGTTAGCTGAGAGACTGCATTTCTAAATGCCACAACTGTCTCCCTCTGAAAAAGCAGGTGACATCACGTCCGATTATGGCCAAGCTGTAAATCAGCCTAATTAGACAGATTAATCTGCGTTCAAAGAAACTTCGTGATTTTCAGACTGTTTTTAGCACTGGAAGCTGTATTTAGGTGTAGCGTTACGATGTGAACAGACCTCTCCGTTGTGTAAAAATACTTCCATTGGTCAATCTGGAGGCGACTTTTAAAAACCTCCAAGTAAACAACTGGCCGTTAAACCTACGTTGAAATCAGGTATCTGTCTGCCGTTTAACCCACGCTTTATTAAGGTTAAAAACATGAACGTTAAAAAGACGTCTAAACCTACCTGTTAAAAAAGACGACAAAATATCATAGATGTCATTTTAAGATCGTCGAATTAACGTTTAAATCATGTACATAGCTGCTATTTAATTTACGTTTAGTTATGGTTAAAATGAAAGATAAGAAGACCTCCAAACTTAGCTGTTGAAAAGATGAAACATGAACGTAAATATGTGAGTTTTTTTGAACCAAGAAAATTAACTTAGCTAGCTGGCTAAGCTTAGTTGGTTTTTACCAGGACCATCAATGGCACTGAAATGACTCTTAAGTAACGTTACCTTTATTGGTAAAAATTTTGTTTGTTAACTCTTAGATATATTTACCCAACACAGACAAATATTTAAATCTAAGTTACCTAGCTAGCTAACTATGTGCACCACCGAATGCCATGTTTCGATGTTATCAGAAGCTGCAGCCAGCTTCTCATTCACCGACTTGTTCAAATCTTGCCGTTCCACCTTAAAATGTACAACAGTTACATTTTGGCGCTATTTAAGGTGAAATAGGAAAATTCAAACTTTCGGCTTCACAGCTTAAGTTTCTGTCAGTTTTTGTTGCAGATTAAACCCATCAGGAAACCAGCTGAGCGTTATAAATGAACAAGTCTATTTGGCTTCGAATGATCAGTGTTCATCTCAAATCTCTCTGGTTTCTGTTTTGTAAGCTACGAGCTAGGCGAAATTTTTGTCTGTGTTGCTGTGACACGCAGTCTGCACGCCAACCTTCAGGGTAGGTCGGTGAATGAGCAGTTATAGGCTGCATTAACTCTGGCGTTTAAGATGATTTAGCAGCGATAACAATGAACAGCAGGGCTTTATTTCACTGCAAAAGAGGGTATTTATATTTTATCTAAAAAAAAAAAATAATTAACGAGCCTCATGCGGCTCCGAAGCCATATTGGTGCATCACCCAAACCCACACTGTTTGATTGACAAGACTGAGTTGTTGAGTGTAAATGCTATTGCAAATATATTTTCATTTTGGCACCATGATGATAAAAGCATTTGCAAATGGGCGCTTTTGTCATTCTAATGATATTATAAATAGATCATAAATGAACGGACTACTTTAAAACTAAACTTGGACGTCTATTGACGTTATTAATAAATCACAAATGAACGGACTCTTTTAAAACTGATTTTGGACGTCTACTGGAGTTATTCCTGAATCACAAATGAACTGAATTCTTTACAACTGACTTTGGACGTCTATGGACGTTATCAATAGATCACAAATAAGCTGATTTCTTTAAAAAGGATTCTGGACGTCTAAGGACGTTATCAACAGGTCACCAATTAACTGATTTTTTAAAAATAGATTTTAAACCTCCACTGACGTTCAAAACATATGTCCGACGGACTATCTATTATTAAACACATTTTAGACGTCCAGTAACGATTGTTGTTTACTAAGCTTTTAGGCGCCTCCTCTGGCCAACACGTGAAACTGTTTGAACATGGTATGTAGTTCCCCTGGCTGTTCAGGAGGATGCAGTGATGTCCTCGCCGCATTAGAACTCCTAATAGAGAAAAAGCTGACAAACAATTGACTTCCCTGGTTTTTCAAGACAACGGAATGATGAGTGAGTGAGTTTAACTTGGTGCAGACCCTTACTATGACTCAAAGCCCAGCCCATCCCCTGACATAATAAATAGTTATGAACCGATTCCACTGTAGCTTTGACTGTAGTATAGTGTATGTTTATTGTTGTGGAACACCATTTGTGGAACTATAATAAACAGCAAATAAATAAACGAAATACCTCAATAATTTGGGCTCAATCCATTACAATCATTAACTAATTTAAAAACCTTACTTGCAGCCCTGCATCTTCTCCTGATATTGCTATAGTTGAATTATTGTTCTGTTGATCAAATATTACAGTAATATGAACCTCACAAATAAAGAATATGTCAAAAGAAATAAAACTGCATTTCTTAGGTTACCAGTTATGTTCTTTGTAAGCTTTTCTGCATGTGTAAAATTTTTGAATAAAGACACAAACTTTCAGATATTCATAATTAATCCAGACCTAACCTTTAGACCTAACCTCTCCCAGCATTCTCCTAATCAGACCATACACGATATATTGAACAGTGTGTTTTGTCTGTTTTGTCCTTGGTGCATATTTTTACACTAACGCTGCCGTTACAAAACCTTGATGTTTGGTCTTTATTAGCTCAGTAGCTCAGTATGTCTTTTCACATCACATAGGGTAAATACAGATCTGGATTATTTTGAGCAAATCTAGTAGTATTAGCTTAACACGACGTACTACACAGGTGCGAGTGTAAAAGACTGAGTCCCGCTGTATTACCCAGGCTGCACTGCAGCGTCTATTCACAGGCGCGATCCCACTACTGATCGGCACGGGGGCTTTGACCTGCTCCGTCACCGACCTGGGCCGGTTCACCCCTCCTTAGGCGACCTGGTGGTTCCGAGCTCCCTCGAGAACACCATATCGATACCGAACTTAGTGCGGACACCCGATCGGCATAGTCCGCTGCAGCCCAGAACCCCTGAGCTCAAACGGTCCACCAGCCTCAGCCTCCCAGCAACTTGGATTACAGGCGCACGCCACCGCGCCCGGCGAAAGCAGAGCGGAGCTGAACAACTTTTAATCAGCACTCACCACAGCCATAGTCATATCAACCAGCCATCTGTTGCGGATATACTGAGAGACGGGATCAATATTTATGGACTTAAATTAAAGTCTATGGATAGGATATACCTGTCAACTACTGAGGAAAATTATTTGCATGGCTTACATTAATAAAAGTGTGGAGACCTAAAATAGAATAACCAAAAACCTGTCAGTATTCGTCACTTCTCAGAAAGACAGTATGAATATTAGCAATCACTTTGGGTACGTTCATCAGAATGTGCAGGACTTAAACTTACATGATGAAAAAACCTTGGAATGACTGAAAGGAGAATGTGGCTTATTTTCCAAGAACTACAAACAATTTACGTTTAGTTTGTTGTGATTGTGCTCAGTGTGCTGGTTAAAAGCTGTCAAGATCCTCTTTGCTCCCGCCGGGCGCGGTGGCGGGCGCCTGTATTCCAAGCTACTGGGAGGCTGAGGCTGGCGGACCGTTTGAGCTCAGGGGTTCTGGGCTGCAGTGGACTATGCCGAACGGGTGTCCGCACTAAGTTCAGCATCGATATGGTATTCCTGAGGGAGCTCGGGACCACCAGGTCGACTAAGGAGGGTTGAACCGGCCCAGGTCGGTAACGGAGCAGGTCAAAGCCCCCGTGCTGATCAGTAGTGGGATCGCGCCTGTGAGTAGACACTGCAGTGCAGCCTGAGTAATACAGCGGAACTCAGTCTTTTACACTCACAGCTGTCCGATACATTTAGCTAAACCTGCAATGCAGCGTCTATTCACAGGCAGGGTCCCACTACTGATTGGCACGGGGCCTTTGAGCTGCTCCGCCTCGTCCCTCGTTAGGCGACCTGGTGAGCCCGAGCTTCTTCAGAAGCACCATATCGATACCGAACCCAGTGCGGACACTCGATCGGCATAGTCCACTGCAGCCCAGACCTAACCGTTTTGTGTACCCCCGGTATGTAGCAGCATCAGACCATACATGGTATTGTAAGTAGTGAAATGGGCTTGACACACTGTCTTGTCCTTGTTGCAGTTGTTGTACACTAACGCTGCCGTTACAAAACCTTTGATGTTTGGTCTCAATTAGCTCAGTAGTTCAGTATGTCTCAAAACTGTTCCCATCACATACAATAAATACAGATCTGTATTATTTTGAGAAAAATCTAGTATTATTAGCTTAACATGAAGTACTACACAGCTGTAAGTGTTAAAAGACTGAGTCCCGCTGTATTACTCAGGCTGCACTGCAGTGTCTATTCACAGGCGCGATCCCACTACTGATCGGCACGGGGGCTTTGACCTGCTCCGTCACCGACCTGGGCCGGTTCACCCCTCCTTAGACGACCTGGTGGTCCCGAGCTCCCTCAGGTGCACCATATCGATTCCGAACTTAGTGCGGACACCCGATCAGCATAGTCCACTGCAGCCCAGAACCCCTGAGCTCAAACGGTCCGCCAGCCTCAGCCTCCCAGAAACTTGGACTACAGGCGCACGCCACAGCGCCCGGCGAATGCACATCGAATCTGCGTAGCTTTTAAACAACACAGCACATGACATCCAGCGAAAGGATCAGATTTAGAAACTAGTTATAATATCAACTAAAAAACAAAACCTCATGTTTATGTGCTTCTATTATCTTTGCCAATTTATCTTACACTTACTGTATACCGGACAAAGTAATAAGGAGTGATCAGCTGTATATTGTGAGAGCATAATATCTGTATGTCCACTACAGGACAGTGAGTATGTTTATTTGGCCAAACTTTTTAAAAGGACATCTGGAGAGAGGAACCAGCTCATTATATTTTCTCACAATATACACCCGATTAACTACGCACGCCACCTCGCCCGGCGAAAGCTGAGCGAATCTGATCATCTTGTAACCAGCATCCTCAACATTCTCACATCTCCTTTACTGGACAAGCCGGAATTACACCCACAATACGAGACCCATACAGAGAGCGCCCTCTGCTGTTAATTTTGACAAGTAATTCAGAGAGAAACAGCATTTTTCGGAAAATACTCTACTCCTTTACAGAGATCTCTGACTCATTCTTAAAATATTATTTAATTTATCGCTATCAGTAAGTCTACAACTCGCAGATACAGTGTGGACCTTATGTATTTTTATAGTGGTAAAAAGTTACTTAACTCTCGACTGTTTTTATCTGACATGATAAATTCTGGAAAAGCGGGACGCTTTCCAATAAACTGAACAAAAGACCAACAAACAACTGTTACAAACAGCTGATGTAGGGGGTTATGTATGTAAAAGTCTCTGTATATATTAACTAATTAGTGCTAGACCGCTATCCTGATGCCTTTGTGTGGTGTAGCAAAATCTGCAGATATATTAAACTACTAATGATCATTATTTACGGCTTCATATTAATAAGCTTAAACCTAAGATAGGAGAACCAAAACCTGTTAGTGTTAGAGAGCAGCACAGCCTAAAGGAAACCACTGCAGGGCCAACATGATGAAAAGTGGGGAAAGAATGAAAAGAGTATGAGGGATTACACAAAAAAAAATGAGGGAAGGAGAAAAAGCATTCAACTCTTCTGTGATAGGAAAAATAAATGCACTGGCTGAGTCGTTGCCGTTGTCTGTATTTCCCCCTCTCTGCTGCAGAGGATGTTATAATTATGCTGAGTGTGCTGGTTTAAAGCTGTTCAGATCCGCTCTGCTTTCGCCGGGCGCGGTGGCGTGTGCCTGTAATCCAAGTTACTGGGAGGCTGAGGCTGGTGGACCGTTTGAGCTCAGGGGTTCTGGACTACAGTGGACTATGCCGATCGGGTGTCCGCACTAAGTTCGGTATCGATATGGTGTTCCTGAGGGAGCTCGGGACCACCAGGTCGTCTAAGGAGGGGTGAACCGGCCCAGGTCGGTGACGGAGCAGGTCAAAACCCCCGTGCCGATCAGTAGTGGGATCGCGCCTGTGAATAGACGCTGCAGTGCAGCCTGAGTAATACAGCGGGACTCAGTCTTTTACACTCACAGCTGTCCGATACATTTAGCTAAACCTGCAATGCAGCGTCTATTCACAGGCAGGGTCCCACTACTGATTGGCACGGGGCCTTTGAGCTGCTCCTCCTCGTCCCTCGTTAGGCGACCTGGTGAGCCCGAGCTTCTTCAGAAGCACCATATCGATACCGAACCCAGTGCGGACACTCGATCGGCATAGTCCACTGCAGCCCAGACCTAACCGTTTTGTGTACCCCCTGTATGTAGCAGCATCAGACCATACATGGTATTGTAAGTAGTAAAATGGGCTTGACACACTGTCTTGTCCTTGTTGCAGTTGTTGTACACTAACGCTGCCGTTACAAAACCTTTGATGTTTGGTCTCAATTAGCTCAGTAGTTCAGTATGTCTCAAAACTGTTCCCATCACATACAATAAATACAGATCTGTATTATTTTGAGAAAAATCTAGTATTATTAGCTTAACATGAAGTACTACACAGCTGTGAGTGTTAAAAGACTGAGTCCCGCTGTATTACTCAGGCTGCACTGCAGCGTCTATTCACAGGCGCGATCCCACTACTGATCGGCACGGGGGCTTTGACCTGCTCCGTCACCGATCTGGGCCGGTTCACCCCTCCTTAGACGACCTGGTGGTCCCGAGCTCCCTCAGGTGCACCATATCGATTCCGAACTTAGTGCGGACACCCGATCGGCATAGTCCACTGCAGTCCAGAACCCCTGAGCTCAAACGGTCCGCCAGCCTTAGCCTCCCAGAAACTTGGACTACAGGCGCACGCCACAGCGCCCGGCGAGACAAAAGCGAATCTGAATAGCTTTTAATCAGCACACTCAGTTATAGCCACATCACCGCCATTTGGTGGACACAGAAGGAACACACTAAAAATAAAGTCTGCAGATATACTGAACTACTGAGGATCATTATTATTTATGGCTTTATATTAATAAACTGAAACCTAAAATAGAATAACCAAAAACTGTCCGTATTCAAGAGACAGACAGTATGAAGGAAATCACTGCAGGGCCAACATGATGAAAAGTGTGGAGAGAATGAAAGGAGAATGGGGTTTATTTTCCAAGATCTACAAACAATGCAGGGTTAGTTTGTCACTTCTCAGCAAAACACAGGAGATATTAGTATATAGCTTTGGGTACGTTCATCAGAATGTGCTCCCTTTACTTAACTTATCCAGTCAAGTCAAAACATTACCGAAGTATGTGTGTGCTGAAGACTCACTGATGAAGAATTCAACTCTTCTGTGACAGGGAAAAGAAGGGCGCTGTCCGAATCGTTCCCGTTGTCTTCAATTCCCAATCTTTTCTGCAGAGGGCGGTGATGTGATTATGTTGAGCGTGCTGGTTAAAAGCTATTCAGATCCACTCTGCTTTCGCCGGGCGCGGTGGCGTGCGCCTGTAATCCAAGTTACTGGGAGGCTGAGGCTGGTGGACCGTTTGAGCTCAGGGGTTTTGTACTACAGTAGGCTATGCCGATCGGGCGTCCGCACTAAGTTCGGTATCGATATGGTGTTCCTGAGGGAGCTCGGGACCACCAGGTCGTCTAAGGAGGGGTGAACCGGCCCAGGTCGGTGACGGAGCAGGTCAAAACCCCCGTGCCGATCAGTAGTGGGATCGCGCCTGTGAATAGATACTGCAGTGCAGCCTGAGTAATACAGCGGGACTCAGTCTTTTACACTCACAGCTGTCCGATTCATTTAGCTAAAACAGTTATAAAATCGACTAAGTTTTTTTAATAGCCTTAACTTACGCTTACTGTATACGCACAAAGTAATCAGGAGTAACCAGGTGTATATTCTCAGAGAGCATAATACCTGTATGTCCAACAGAAAGCAGTGAGTATATATGAGTAGGTTTGGCCAAACGTCTTTAAAACGAGATCCAGTGAGAAGATCCAGCTTCTTATGTTCTCTCACAAAATATACCCGATTATCCCCTACACTGAGAACTCTTCCAGTCTAAAGGTGGTGCAAGTTAAATCACACCAGCCATACATTCACATATTGAAGAGCATGATTTTAAACTAAGTCGATATTATTACTGGGTTAGGTTATCGTATCAGACAGCTGTGCGCGTAGAAGACTGAGTTCCGCTGTATTACTCAGGCTGCACTACTGTTTCTACTCACCTTTCCTTAGACGACCTGGTGGTCCCGAGCTCCCTCAGGAACACCATATCGGTACCGAACTTAGTGCGGACTTATGCCGATTGGCATAGTCCACTGCAGCCCACAAGCCCTGAGCTCAAACTAATCTTCGCTAATCCATACCCAACCATTTTTGTGTACCCCCTGTATGTAGCAGTATTCTGCTAATCAGACCATACATGGTATCTTGTCACTGTTGCAGTTTTTGTACATTACCGCAGCTGCAATAAAACCTTTGATGTTTGGTCTCTATTAGCTCAGTAGTATTGTTTTGAGTAAATCGAGTACTATTAGCTTAACATGAAGCTTTGAGAAGGAAACTTCTCAAAACGCTGGAGGATTACTGCTGCCCACCCCCAGGTGGCGCTTCGGTTTCAAATGTGGATAGTGTTGTTCACAGGGCGCTCGACATAATGGGCTATTTTAATATATTGACATAAACAGATACTGAAGAGCGTTATTTTGAACTAAGTCAATATTAAAACTCGTTTAGGTTAATATATCAGACAACTGTGAGTGTTAAAGATTGCGTCCCAGATTCACCCGCGTTTGAGGAAACTGTGATTTTCAAACTGTTCCCAGCACTGGAAGATGTATTTATGTATAGCGTTACGATGTGAATAGACTTCTCAGTTGTTTTTGCAGTTTTTGTACATTACCGCTGCCGCAACAAAACCTTTGATGTTTGGTCTCTATTAGCTCAGTAGTATTGTTTTGAGTAAATCGAGTTTTATTAGCTTAACATGAAGTACTACACAGCTGTGAGTGTTAAAAGCCTGAGTTCCGCTGTATTACTCAGGCTGCACTGCAGTGTCTATTCACAGGCGCGATCCCACTATTGATCGGCACGGGGGTTTTGACCTGCTCCGGTTCACTCCTCCTTAGACGACCTGGTGGTCCCGAGCTCCCTCAAGAGCACCATATCGATTCCGAACTTAGTGCGGACACCCGATCGACATAGTCCACTGCAGCCCAGAACCCCTGAGCTCAAACGGTCCGCCAGCCTCAGCCTCCCAGTAGCTTGGATTACAGGCGCACGCCACCGCGCCCGGCGAGGACGGAGTAGATATGAACAGTTTTTAACCAGCACGTTTAACACACATGACCTCTGGTGGACAAACGCAGAATTACAGCAATCTATTGCGACTCTTACAGAGAGCGCCCTCTGTTGTTAGTTAGAGTATTTAAGAAGGAACACACTAAAAATAAAGTCTGTGGATATACTGGACTACTGAGGATCATTATTTATGGATTTAGTAAAAAAGTCAAAACATTACCGAAGTATCTGTGTGCTGACGACTCACTGATGAACAATTCAACTCTTCTGTAATATGGAAAAGAAGGGATCTGTCCGTATCGTTCCCGTTGTCTGTAATTCCCAATCTTTTCTGCAGAGGGCGGTGATGTGCTTATGTTGAGCGTGCTGGTTAAAAGCTATTCAGATCCACTCTGCTTTTGCCGGGCGTGGTGGCGTGCGCCTGTAATCCAAGCTACTAGGAGGCTGAGGCTAGCGGACCGTTTGAGCTCACGGGTTCTGTGCTACAGTACTCTATGCCGATCGGGCGTCCGCACTAAGTTCGGTATGGATATGGTGCTTCTGAGGGAGCAACCCCCATGGGGTTTTTTTTTGTACATTACCGCTGCCGCAAAAAACCTTTGATGTTTGGTCTCTATTAGCTCAGTAGTATTGTTTTGAGTAAATCAAGTACTATTAGCTTAACATGAAGTACTACACAGCTGTGATTGTTAAAAGACTGAGTTCCGCTGTATTACTCAGGCTGCACTGCAGTGTCTATTCACAGGCGCGATCCCACTACTGATCGGCACGGGGGCTTTGACCTGCTTCGTCTCCGACCTGGGCCGGTTCACCCCTCCTTAGACGACCTGGTAGTCCCGAGCTCCCTCAGGAGCACCATATCGATATCGAACTTAGTGCGGACACCCGATCGGCATAGTCCACTGCAGCCCAGAACCCCTGAGCTCAAACGGTCCGCTAGCCTCAGCCTCCCAGTAGCTTGGATTACAGGTGCACGTCACCGCGCCCGGCGAGGGCAAAGAAGATATGAACAGCTTTTAACCAGCGCGTTTAACACACTTCCATGACCTCTAGTGGACAAACGCAGAATTACAGCAATCTATTGCGACTCTTACAGAGAGCGCCATCTGTTGTTAGTTTTGAGAGTATTTGAGACGGAAACTCAGCATTCCCTCAAATCGTTCTCTTCCTCACTGCTGAAATATTCTTTCATTCATCACCTCCAGTAAGCCTTTTGTATTGTTGGTGAAAAAAAAACTTCAGACTTGACTGTTTTGACCTGATCTGTTAATTCAATGCAATGCCGACCGAGTTCTAAAGGGAGTAAGAGGAGTGGTGACATCCAGAGAGAAGATCCAGCTTCTTAAGTTTTCTTACAAAATACACCCACTGAGTACTTTGTTTGGTCTAAAGTTGGTCAAATTTAAACCTAACTGGTTTAGGTAAATGTATCAGACAGCTTTGAGTGTAAAAGACTGAGTCCCGCTGTATCTCTCAGGAGGCCACCTAACTGCTGGTCCAGTCTCTGGTCATTTCAAGGCTAGACAACTGCAACTCACTCCTGGCTGGTTTTCCTCTACGGACCATTAGGCCCCGGCAACTGATCCAGAACGCAGCAGCTCGACTCATCTTCAATCTTCCAAAGTTCACCCACGTCACTCCACTGCTGCGCTGCTTTCACTGTCTTCCTGTTGCTGCCCGACTTGAACTGCTGAACTAGCTGGAATATTATCCAATGGAACACTAAGCACGGTTGTAAGTCGCTCTGTATAAGAGCGTCTGCTAAATACCTTAAATGTAAATGTATCGACTTAAGGGGTAACTTTAATACATTGACATAAACAAATACTGAAGAGCGTTATTTTGAAGTAAGTCAATATTAAAACTCCTTTAGGTTAATATATCAGACAACTGTGGGTGTTAAAGATTGCGTCCCAGATTAACCCGAGTTTGAGGAAACTTTGTGATTTTCAGACTGTTCCCAGCACTAGAAGACGTATTTATGTATAGCGTTATGATGTAAACAGACCTCTCAGTTACGTAAAAATGCTTCCACTGGTTAATCTGGAGGCGACTTTAAAAAAAAAAAAAAAAAACTGATAGCGGCCTTCTGTGTCCAACACGTGAAGCGGTTTAAATATGGCGTGTAGTTCCTCCAGCTGTTCACGAGGATGCAGTGATGTGCTCGCTGCATTTGATCTCCTAATAGAAGAAGAGCTGACAAACAATAGACTTGCCTGCTTTTTAAGACAACAGAATGATGAGTGAGTGCTTCAACTTGGTGTGGATGGGAACTATGACTCAAAGCCCAGCCCAGCCCCTGACATATTAACTTGTTATAAGCCAATTCCACTACTGTAGTACAATGTATGTTTATTGTTTTGGAACATTTGTGGAATTATAATAAACAGCAAATAAATCAACTAAATGCATCAATAATCTAGACAAATCCACCTCCATCGTTAGCTCATCTGGGTTCAATCCATGACAATCATTAACTAATTTAAAAACCTTACTTGCAGCCCTGCATCTTCTCCTGATATTACTACAGCTGTATTATTGTTCTATTGATCAAATATTACAGTAATATGAACCTCACAAATAAAGAATATGTCAAAAGAAATGAAACTGCATTTCTTAGGTTGCCAGTTATGTTCTTTGTAAACTTTTTTGCATGTGTAAAATGCTTGAATGAAGACACAAACTTTCAGATATTCATGACTAATCCAGACCTAACCTTTAGACCTAACCTCTCCCAGCATTCTCCTAATCAGACCATACACGATATATTGTATAGTGTGTTTTGTCTGTCTTGTCCTTGGTGCATATTTTTACACTAACACTGCCGTTACAAAACCTTGATGTTTGGTCTCAATTAGCTCAGTAGTTCAGTATGTCTTCTCACATCACATAGGGTAAATACAGATCTGGATTATTTTGAGCAAATCTAGTAGTATTAGCTTAACATGAAGTACTACACAGCTGTGAGTGTTAAAAGACTGAGTCCCGCTGTATTACCCAGGCTGCACTGCAGCGTCTATTCACAGGCGCGATCCCACTACTGATCGGCACGGGGGCTTTGACCTGCTCCGTCACCGACCTGGGCCGGTTCACCCCTCCTTAGACGACCTGGTGGTCACGAGCTCCCTCGGAAACACCATATCGATACTGAACTTAGTGCGGACACCCGATCAGCATAGACCACTACAGCCCAGAACCCCTGAGCTCAAACGGTCCACCAGCCTCAGCCTCCCAGTAGCTTGGATTACAGGCGCACGCCACCGCGCCCGGCGAAAGCAGAGTGGACCTGAATAGCTTTTAACCGGTACACTCAGTTATAGCCACCTGCCTTAGCCATCTAGTGGACACAAAAGGAACACACTAAAAATAAAGTCTGCGGATATACTGAACTACGGAGGATCATTATTTATGGATTTATATTAATAAGATGAAACCTATGGATAGAAAAACCATAACCTGTCAGTATTCGAGAGAAAGACAGTATGCAGGGACAACATGATGAAAAGTGTGGAGAGAATGAAAGGAGAATGGGGTTAATTTCCCAAGATCTACAAACAATGCAGGTTTAGTTTGTCACTTCTCAGCAAAACACAGGAGATTTTAGTATATAGCTTTGTGTACGTTCATCAGAATGTGCTCCCTTTACTTAACTTATCCAGTCAAGTCAAAACATTACCGAAGGATCTGTGTGCTGAAGACTCACTGATGAAGAATTCGACTCTTCTGTGATAGGGAAAAGAAGGGCGCTGTCCGAATCGTTACCTTGTCTGTAACATGTCTGTCCCCTTCCCTCCTGCAGAGGGCGGTAATGTGATTATGATGATTTTTGTGTTTTGGTTAAAAGCTTATTAGAGCCACTTTGCTCTCACCGGGCGAGGTGGCGTGCGCCTGTAATCCAAGCTACTGGGAGGCTGAGGCTGGTGGACCGTTTGAGCTCAGGGGTTCTGGGCTGCAGTGGACTATGCCGATCGGGTGTCCGCATTAAGTTCGGTATCGATATGGTATTCCTGAGGGAGCTCGGGACCACCAGGTCGTCTAAAGAGGGGTGTACCGGCCCAGGTCGATGACGGAGCAGGTCAAAACCCCCGTGCCGATCAGTAGTGGGATCGCGCCTGTGAATAGACGCTGCAGTGCATCCTGGGTAATACAGCGGAACTCAGTCTTTTACACTCACAGCTGTCCGATACATTTAGCTAAAACAGTTATAAAATCGACTAATTTTTTAATAGCCTTTTGATTATCAGCTTGTATTAACTTTGGCAATTTAACTTACGCTTACTGTATACCGCACAATGTAATCAGGAGTAACCAGGTGTATATTTTCAGAGAGCATAATACCTGTATGTCCAACAGAAAGCAGTGAGTATGTGTGAGTAGGTTTGGCCAAACGCTTTTAAAACGACACCCAGAGAGAAGATCCAGCTTCTTATGTTCTCTAACAAAATATACCCGATTATCCCCTACACTGAGATCTCTTCCAGTCTAAAGGTGGTGCAAGTTAAATCACACCAGTCATACATTCACATATTGAAGAGCATCATTTTAAACTAAGTCGATATTATTACTGGGTTAGGTTATCGTATCAGACAGCTGTGCGCGTAGAAGACTGAGTTCCGCTGTATTACCCAGGCTGCACTACAGTTTCTACTCACAGGCGCAATCTCACTACTCATCGGCACGGGGCGTTGACCTGCTCCGTCACCGACCTGGGCCGGTTCACCCCTCCTTAGACGACCAGGGGGTCCCGAGCTCCCTCAGGAACACCATATCGGTACCGATAGGCATAGTCCACTGCAGCCCAGAACCCCTGAGCTCAAACTAATCTTCACTAATCCAGACCCAACCATTTTTGTGTACCCCCTGTATGTAGCAGTATTCTGCTAAATAGTAAAATGGGCTTGACACACTGTCTTGTCCCTGTTGCAGTTTTTGTACATTACCGCTGCCGCAACAAAACATTTGATGTTTGGTCTCTATTAGCTCAGTAGTATTGTTTTGAGTAAATCGAGTACTATTAGCTTAACATGAAGCTTTGAGAAGGAAACTTCTCAAAACGCTGGAGGATTACTGCCGCCCACCCGCAGGTCAAATACTGAAGAGCGTTATTTTGAACTAAGTCAATATTAAAACTCGTTTAGGTTAATATATCAGACAACTGTGGGTGTTAAAGATTGCGTCCCAGATTAACCCAATATAGCCTTACGATGTGAACAGACCAAATCAAGTACTATTAGCTTAACATGAAGTACCATACAGCTGTGATTGTTAAAAGACTGAGTTCCGCTGTATTACCCAGGCTGCACTGCAGTGTCTATTCACAGGTGCGATCCCACTACTGATCGGCACGGGGGTTTTGACCTGCTCCGTCACCGACCTGGGCCGGTTCACCCTTCCTTAGACGACCTGGTGGTCCCGAGCTCCCTCAGGAGCACCATATCGATACTGAACTTAGTGCGGACACCCGATCGGCATAGCCCACTGCAGCCCAGAACCCCTGAGTTCAAACAGTCCACCAGCCTCAGCCTTCCAGTAGCTTGGATTACAGGTGCACGCCACCGCGCCCGGCGAGGGTGAGGAAGATATGAACAGCTTTTAACCAGCGCGTTTAACACACTTCCATGACCTCTGGTGGACAAACGCAGAATTACAGCAATTAGTTGCGACTCTTACAGAGAGCGCCATCTATTGTTAGTTTTGAGAGTATTTGAGAAGGAAACTCAGCATTCCTTCAAATCGTTCTCTTCCTCACTGCTGAAATATTCTTTCAGTCATCACCTCCAGTAAGCCTTTTGTATTGTTGGTGAAAAACAAACTTCAAACTTGACTGTTTTGACCTGATCTGTTAATTCAATGTAATAAACAAATACTGAAGAGCGTTATTTTGAACTAAGTCAATATTAAAACTCGTTTAGGTTAATATATCAGACAACTGTGGGTGTTAAAGATTACGTCCCAGATTAACCCGAGTTTGAGGAAGATTCGTGATTTTCAGACTGTTCCCAGCACTGGAAGATGTATTTATGTATAGCGTTATGATGTGAACAGACCTCTCAGTTATGTAAAAATGCTTCCACTGGTTAATCTGGAGGTGACTTTTAAAAAACCTCATAGTGGCCTTCTGTGTCCAACACGTGAAGCGGTTTAAATATGGTGTGTAGTTCCTCCAGCTGTTCACCAGGATGCATTGATGTGCTCGCTGCATTTGATCTCCTAATAGAAGAAGAGCTGACAAACAACAGACTTGCCTGCTTTTTAAGACAACAGAATGATGAGTGAGTGCTTCAACTTGGTGTGGATGGGAACTATGACTCAAAGCCCAGCCCATCCCCTGACATATTACATTGTTCTAAAAGCCAATTCACACTACTGTAGTACAATGTATGTTTATTGTTTTTGGAACATTTGTGGAATTATAATAAACCCGCAAATAAATCAACTAAATGCATCAATAATCTAGACAAATTCCACCTCCATCGTTAGCTCATCTGCGGTTCAATCCATGACAATCATTTAACTAATTTTAAAAACCTTCACTTGCAGCCCTGCATCTTCTTCTGATATCTGACTTACACAGCTGTATTATTGTGCTATTGATCAAATATTACAGTAATATGAACCTCAAAAATAAAGACATATGTCAAAAGAAATGAAACTGCATTTCTTAGTTGCCAGTTATGTTCTTTGTAAACTATAAACTTTGTATGATCAACAAATGAGCTTGTGCTCAGCTTTATTGAACAGCATACATCTCCCGGCCCTTTCTCTTGTTCCCCTCGTCAACCTGTCGTTGACCTTCTATTTGTTACCCCCTAGGTCCATCTAGTGGTCATACTTGGAACTACCATTGAATGCATTCTGCATATCAACACATCCCCCTTTCTGTAGATCTAACATCAGTCTAACACTCTGAATTTACTTTAAACATTCATCAACACATCAAGTTCTCAACAATCTTTTTTTTTTTATTTTTTTATTTTTTATTTTTTATTTTTTTTTGAACAAACATTCAGTCCAATCTCTCACAAGTCCAGTCTATTAGGTCTTTTTGTCTGGCGCCCAGATCTTCTCAGGACAGGTAATTCCGACTGAACATTGCTTGTATCCATCTGCAAATTTCCATCCTTGTCTGCATTTGATGCTGCATCCGCACTGAATGCACCAGAAACAGTCTCAGTCTCTGAGAGAGTCTCTTTTGTCTTCAGAAGGCTGCGACGGTTCCTTCTGAGCACATGTCCTTCTTCAGTCATCACTTCATATGATCTAGGTCCGACTTCCTGGAGAACAGTCGCTTTCCTATTCCATGCATCTTGATCCTGGATTCGTACCACATCATCTTTGGCGAGTGGACTGAGAGGTTTTGTTGACTTGTCATAACGTTGTTTTTGTTTCCATTTCAAGTTTTCCAATTTTGTCTGTATCCCTGTGTTGTGCTTGAAGTCTGTGTAACAGGGAAGGGTAGTGCGTAATTTGCGGTTCATCAACAGTTCTGCCGGGGACAAACCACATTCAAGCGGGGTAGCTCTGTAGCTTAGAAGAGCTAAGTAAGGATCTGACTTGCTGTCTGTGGATTTTTTTAGAATCTGTTTGATGATATGTACACCCTTTTCAGCTTTGCCATTTGTCTGAGCATGCTGAGGACTGGATGTGACATGATTGAAGCCATAGTGGCTTGCAAAAACTGCTGCCACTCTTTGCAGCTGTAACAAGGACCATTGTCACTCACTACAGTCTTTGGTATTCCATGCCTGGCAAATATGGATTTCATATGCATAATGACAGTACTGGCAGTTGTGCTTGACAGCAAGGCAATTTCAGGAAAGTTTGAGTAATAATCAATGACTAGCAAATAGTCCTTTCCATTGCAATGAAACAGGTCAGTTCCAACTTTCTCCCAAGGTTGCAGTGGGAAGATCTGGAATCAACATTGGTTCCCTTGCCTGTTTGCTCTGGTATTTGTTTGCATGTGTCACACTTTCCTACCATGTTTTCAATGTCTCTATTAATACCAGGCCAGTACACAGCACTTCTGGCTCTCCTTTTGCACTTCTCAACTCCAAGGTGTCCCTCATGTATCTGTCTAAGTATCTCTGGCCTAAGGCTGTGTGGGATGACTATTCTACTGTCTCTTAGTAACAGTCCATTTGCCACACTTAGCTCTGATCTGAAGTGATAGTATTTTGGACAGGAGCCTCTCGGCCATCCCGCTGAGCATATTGTTGATCACTGTTTGCAATTCACTGTCTTTGTCCAATTCATCACTTATTTGTTTTTGCTTTGACCTCAGATACTGGCAGGGATTCAACTATCATGTTGATGTGATTGTCAATTTCTTTTTCAGTGGAACTCACTTTCATCTATCACTGGCGCTCGTGACAGCGCATCCGCTAACACTAAGTGTTTTTGCCTGGAGTGTATATTAACTCAAAATCATATCTCTGCAGTTTCATGATGAGTCGCTGTATCCTGGGCGACATCTCGTTTAGATTCTTTTTGATAATTGACACCAGAGGGCGATGATCTGTCTCGACAGTGAAAGTGGGAAGCCCATAGACATAGCAGTGGAATTTATCTAGTCCATAGGCCAGTCCCAAGCATTCCTTCTCTATTTGTGCATATTTAGTTTCAGTTTTAGTCATTGATCGTGAAGCGTAGGCAACTGGCTTCCAGCTATCTCCTTCTTCCTGCAGGAGAACAGCTCCCAGTCCATCCTTTGATGCATCTGTTGAAATCTTCTGTCTCTTTGCTGGATCATAATACGCCAGCACAGGGAACTTGGTTAGAGTTGCCTTGAGAGCATTCCATTCTCGCTCATTTCTTGTTGTCCACTTGAACTCTGTGGAATCATGCAGTAGTTCCCTCAGTGCTGATGTTTTCACGGATAAGTTGGGTATAAACTTGCCAATAAAGTTGATCATCATCCCCATCACTCTGAGTACTCCTTTTTTGTCTGCGGGGCGTGGCATGCTAAGGATAGCTTTTATCTTCCTGTCATCTGGCTCAATGCCTTCAGCAGACAACTTGTCTCCAAGGAACGTTATTTCTTGCACACCAAACTGACATTTCGCACGATTCAATTTCAGTCCATTGTGAGATATCCTGTGGAGGACTTTTGCTAGTCTTTCGTTGTGTTCTTGTAGGGTGGATCCCCATATATGACCAGATCATCAATGTAGCACCGCACCCCTTCTAGACCCTCTAACATGTTGTCCATCGCACGATGATAGATCTCTGATGCTGAAATGATGCCAAATGGCATTCGTAGGAATCTGTAACGACCGTTTTTAGGGCGTATTGAATGTGCAGTATCGTGAGCTTTTGTCATCTAACTTGATTTGCCAGAATCCTTGTGCTGCATCTAACTTGGAAAAGTACTTAGCACCTGCCATCTCACTTGCAATTTCCTCACGTTTCGGTATCTGGTAGTGCTCCCGTTTTATGTTTCTGTTTAAGGTCTCCTGGGTCCATGCAAATCCTCAGTTCTTTGTTTCTATTCTTTTTGTCTACACATACCATAGAGTTTACCCACTCTGTAGGCTCTTCAACTTTTGTGATCACGTCCATCTCACACATTCTGTCCAGTTCATTTTTTAGGCGCTCCCTAAGTGGTGCTGGGATTCTTCTTGGTGCGTGAATCACTGGTTGCGCATCCTCTTTCAGTTGAATTTTGTATGTGTAGGGAAGGCAACCCAGTCCTTTAAAAACATCAGGAAAACGCTGCACTACGGAGTCAACTGTACTGTTGTGTGGCCTCACAGCTTCTGAATAGCTGATTTGGTAGACTCTTCTCACCAGATTCAGTTTCTTCGAGGTGACCCCTCCTATCAATGACTCACGATTTTCAGGTACTATAGAGAACAGCACATTGTATTCTTTGTTCTTCACATTGACTCTCAGTTTGCACTGACCTTTGCTTTCTATTTCCTTTCCATTGTAATCTTTTAGTTGCACTGATTTCTTGAATATTTTCGGCTTTTCTTTCATTGCCCTGATTTCTGTCATGCTGATTAAATTAGCTTGCGCACCTGTGTCAATTCTCAGTGCTACCAGAGCTCCATTTATTGGCAGTGAAACGATCCAATTGTCCTCCTCTGCGTGCCTTTCATGTGCCTCAGTGCCTTGCCCATTTTTTGCATTTTCACATGACACCATTCCCACGAAGAAAGTTTCACTTAGGTCTGTTTCCTCAACTATCCTCACGGGCTTTGATCTCTCTTTAGTTAAACACTGTTTGGCAAAGTGATTTTTTCCATTGCATTTTGCACATCTCTTGCCATACGCAGGGCATTGTCTTGGCTCATGTTTTCCACCACATCGTTTGCAACCTGCCGTGTCTTTGTTAGTTTTCTGTTGATCATTTCTTTTCATTTTGTTTCTGACTACTGCTACTTTAGCACTCTCGTGCACTACGGAGGCACTCGTGTCAGCAAACGTCTTTGCATGCTGCTGTGCTAGCTCATTAGCACGACATATTTTCTCAGCTTCTTCCAACGTTAGCTTATCGTCTCTTAGCATCCTCTCCCTTGTCCTTTTGTCATGTATTCCATAAACTATCTGATCGCGGACCATGGAATCTTTCAAAGTTCCAAAATCACATGACTGTGCTTTCAGTTTTAAATCAGTCACAAAGCAATCAAATGTTTCGCCTGCCTGTTGCATTCGTGAACGGAACACATACCTCTCATATACAATGTTCTTTTTCGGGGAGCAGTATGCTTCGAACTTCTCAATGACTTTGCTGTATTTTTCTTTGTCATCAGCCGTGTCAAACTCGAACGTGTTGAAGACTTCAATGGCTTGGGGACCCGCGACCGTGAGCAACATTGCGATCTTCCTTGGCTCCGGCTTGTTGTCCATACCCGTGGCGGACATGTATAGCTCGAAGTGCTGCTTGAAAGACCGCCAATTGCCGTCTACATTTCCGACCAGTTTTAGTCCCTCCGGTGGCTTTAACGTCTCCATCTCTGATTAATCCAGTGGCTTTACACGAAGTTTCACTCCTGGTACCATGTGTTGTTTATTAACTCAGTCAATAAACTTTGTATGATCAACAAATGAGCTTGTGCTCAGCTTTATTGAACAGCATACATCTCCCGGCCCTTTCTCTTGTTCCCTTCGTCTCGTCAACCCCCCTACCTGTCTTGGAACTACCATTGTTGACCTTCTATTTGTTTACCCCTCAGTAGGTCCATCTAGTGGAGCACAAAAGGAAACCCACTACAAAATACAGTTCTGCGGAATCTACATCATGGATATACTTGGAACTAGTGGTACCATTGAATGCATTCTGCATATAACACGATAAGACTTTGGATAAGTTCTGAATAGCTTTTTAACCGGTTAATTACAGTGCCTTAGCCTTAGGGGACACAAAAGGAACACACCTACAAATAACTGCGGATATACCGAACCACTGTCATAATTTATGGATTTAATTAATAGATGAAACCTCTAGATGAGAAGGAAAGGAGTATGCAGGGACAACATGATGAAAAGTGTGGAGAGAATGAAAGGAGAATGGGGTTAATTTCCCAAATCTACAAACAATGCAGGTTTAGTGTGTCACTTCTCAGCAAAACACAGAAGATTTTAGCATATAGCTTTGGGTACGTTCATCAGAATGTGCTCCCTTTACTTAACTTATCCAGTCAAGTCAAAACATTACCGGAGGATCTGTGTGCTGAAGACTCACTGATGAACAATTCAACTCTTCTGTAATATGGAAAAGAAGGGCGCTGTCCGAATTGTTACCTTGTCTGTAATTCCCCTTCCCTCCTGCAGGGGGCGGTAATGTGATTATGTTGATTGTGTTGGTTAAAAGCTAATCAGCTCCGCTCTGTTCTCGCCGGGCGCGGTGGCGTGCGCCTGTAATCCCTGTTACTGGGAGGCTGAGGCTGGTGGACCGTTTGAGCTCAGGGGTTCTGGGCTGCAGTGGACTATGCCGATCGGGCGTCCGCACTAAGTTCGGTATCGATATGGTGCTCCTGAGGGAGCTCGGGACCACCAGGTCGTCTAAGGAGAGGTGAACCGGCCCAGGTCGGTGACGGAGCAGGTCAAAGCCCCCGTGCCGATCAGTAGTGGGATCGCGCCTGTGAATAGACGCTGCAGTGCAGCCTGGGTAATACAGCGGAACTCAGTCTTTTACACTCACAGATGTGTAGTACTTCATGTTAAGCTAATAGTACTCGATTTACTCAAAATATTAACGATCTTTATTTATCGTATGTGACGTGAAACGTAAATGTTGCAGAAATACAACATTACAACAAGAAGATGGTGAATAAGAAGCTGTAGCTCAGCACCAGAATGTACATGCTGCAATGTTTAAGGTGGAATGGGTGAAAGAGTTGGCAAATAAGAAGCTGATTTTAGCCTCGTAGCTTTAATAAGGATAGAGGGTAATACGTTTACCCAATATGCTAGCTGGTGCTGTAGAAGGAGCTACCAATAAATACATTAGGTACAAAAGTTGTGGAGTGTTGGCAGATAACGTCTATTGACGTGCTGACCCGTTCTTGTGAGGTTGAGAACCAATGATGATGATTATGGATGATGTGAGGATGGACTTGATGATCCCTGGGTATATATAAATTATCAGAGTCTGCAGCAGTTTGAAATTCTTTGGCTGCTTCAGGGATAACATTTTTGCTGTGCTTTTTTGCCATGCCAGAATTTACCTTTTGTGTGGAACTTTAAGTGCAAACACATTTACATCATGTCTACAAGGACTAAAAACTATCATGGAAAGCTCTTTTTTTTCGCTTGGCTTCTACAATATGTATAGAGGAACATAGTCTGGAAAGAATGACTGTACCCAATGGTAAAGGTGCGAGTTTTACCCTTCTGGCGTGTAAATTAATCACCAAGCCCCTGAGATGCATTCTCAAGTCCCAATTTGTCATTAGTTTCCCAATGAAATTAGTTACAGGCCATGCCAGAATGTACCTTGTATGTGAAACTTTAAATGCAAACAAATTACACAGTGTCTACAAGACCTCAAAACTATCATGGAAAGCTGATTTTTTGGCTTGTATAGATTTATGTTGAAATGTGAAATGTAACTGATTTGTGTCATACCAGCATCATTTATTTATGTAAAGGTAACAGCCATTCAAATCCCCTTTTTGACTTTGGGCTATGAGGCTCACCATAGTGAATTTCACCATAGTGAAATTCATACTTGAATTTCCCTCTGGGATCAATAAACTATCTATCTATCTATCTATCTATCTATCTATCTATCTATCTAGTGGTGTCATCTGGATCTTCACCGCTGGTTCCTTAGACACTCTGTCATTGGTGTAGAGGCTGAGGAGAAGGAGTGAGAGCACACAACCTATGTGTAATTGAATGGCTAAGGGATAAGGGAAATATGGTTTGTAGGTACAGGTTTACTATTTATTTATTTATTTATTTAGCCTATGACACTACTCTTTGCGCAGCAGTACTTTTAATATAAGAATGGCTAGTCTATTCTACCCAACTGAATTCTGGGTAATATAATCGGTCATAAACTACACCGGATTACAGTTAAAACTACATTATTGTGTGAGGTCGTCGCGCTGCTGCATGTGCGTTGGAGGATTGCTGCTGCTCACCCGGCAGGTGGCGCTACGCGACTCCGGTTTACAAATGTGGAAAACGAGAGTGAAGTTCACGGCGGCGGGTAGTGTTGTCACAGCGCACTCGACATAATGGGCTACTTTTAACGATGCGCCGGTAAGAAACTGTTATGAAATAAAGATACGTCCTTAAACGTGAAGCTAAAAACCAGCAGGCTTTATTGTGATATTAGCACATCAGTAGCCGGTTAGAACTCCAGCTCTTGTTGGAGAGAACCTAGCTGACTGTCTTCCCGGCTAGTTCGCTAGCCTACCAAGCTAATTATAGCTACACCTCACGTACACTGACTTATACACGAGCAAACCGTCTTAAATGGCGATATATTGTATTTTGGCTGTTCTTTTAAGGTTAACAGGCTACAACGTAGTGGAAGATCTTGGTACTTCGTTTGCAGCACGTTTTGGAGGCATATATTTTGCTCCGCAGTTATTTGAAGTTAGTTCTTGGCTTCCCAAAGTCCTTTTAGCTTAGCTAGCTCATCTTTAATACACCTTGAAGGCATTCGTAAATTTGTTCTGCGCTGGAAACAAGTCAGTCAGGTATTTTTAGCCCCATCACCCATAAACCTTAGGTCAGTCTTAGCTAACTGTAAGACATCTCTCTTGCAGTGTCAGTTTACAGGGCATGTTTCTACGGACAGACCGTCTGGAAAGTTACTCAGTAACAGGAAGCTAGTGATGTAATTCACTACATGAGAAATATGTGTCATAACAGTGAATAAGTGGTTGTGAATTTTCTTCTTTTTTTGTATGCAGTAAGTCTGTTATCGTTACAGGAAGGTGGCAGATGTGTTTGCCGGGTGACAGGAGTGACCATGATGCCGTGCTTTGGTGTCCTGTTATTGCTGGTCCTCCTCTCCCAGGTCAGAGGACTCTTCCAGCCTTATGAGGAGGCCTCAGTACCTGAAGAATGGGTCCTGCTTCATGTTGTCCAAGGCCACATCGGAGCAGGAAACTACAGCTACCTGCGTCTCAACCACGACGGACGCATCATTCTGCATATGCGCAGCCTCAAAGGTGATGCAGATCTCTACGTGTCTGATAAGACACTGCGACCAGACTTTGACACCTACAAGCTCCAGTCAGCCACCTGTGGCCAAGATGTGGTGGTGGTGCCAGGGGACTTTGTAAGACCTGTGGGAATTGGGATCTACGGACACCCCTCTTACCTTGAGAGCGAATTTGAGATGAAGGTGTATTACGATCAGACGGCTTTAACAGACGATCCATTTAAAAAGGATTCTTATTTTTCCGGGGAGACTCATGGACAGCCCAAGTACCCTCAGCAAGACACTGAAGAAGAAACTGAGGAAGAGGAGGAGTCCATCCTCTGGACAATTCTTATCGGGATCCTTAAAATAATACTTGAAATTTTGTTTTGATCATGATGTCCTCATTGCCATCATAAACATGTTGCCATTAGTATTTGCAGTTAAGGAGAGAGCACTGAATTTTGTGGCCAAAATAACTGAAATTAAAAGCTGTGGGAAAGAGCTTTTTGATAAATGTAGGATTATTTTTTAATCTAAGCCTAGATGTAATGTGACCTTGTACGCCACAAATAACTAAATCTCTTCCTCTGCTCATGTTTTCTGTCATTTGCAAATGGCATTTCTGCTATCAGAGTACTCGATTGCATATCTATAGACCCAGTTCATGTTCTAAAGAACAGTTCATCTTTTTTTAAGGTAAATCCTGTTTCATCCATACTGTTTATTGTTTTCAATGGTTTTGTGATAATTTATTACATACAGAATCATTTTGGGTCTGCAGGAATTCTGAGCACTATGCAATCACATAAATCACCTTTTGAAAGAAAAGAATTACACAACTGTGCCTTTTGTAAGAGTCCTTTCTGTGAGAAATAGAAGGACATAATCTCATGCAGCTGTAACATTTGTAACATTTTCAAATAAAGGCAATCATTTGGGAAAACTGCAATTCATATTTCTGCCTGGCTTACTGTTAATGGAATACGCATCATTAAGTAAAAGAAGTAGGGACAAAGCAGAGAAATATTTTGAGGCAATCCAGATTAATACATTTTCAGCTATTAGAGGATGTTATAAAAGTAAGTAATGTAAAACTTTTTAAATTTATAAAACCAATTTTTTTTATATATGTAATATTGATATTATGTTGACGTTATTGACAAAGACATCTTTTTATATACATTAATACCAAAATGTTTTAATATACTAGTTTATTCAGATATGTTAGTACTGTGCAGCTTTACAGTTTTCTGACAATTAGTAGGGAACTACAAAATTTAGCGGGTGAGAGAGAGCAAACCAACATGTGGTGGTGGTGTTTTTTTTTTTTTTGTTTGTTTGTTTGTTTTTTGGATAACCATCAAAGAGTAGGAAGATGTTGTTAATGTTGTTACAGACATAAATAGTCAACAGTGACAATGACAGTACTTTTTCTGGGCGTTTGAGTTAGAGAAACCAAATCCCTCATATAGCGAATGCTAAAAATTGCTTTATATTGCTAAGACATTAAAGGGGTTTTGTCGTGGCTCACATTTACCATGTTTTAAGAGGTGTAAATAATAATATTTGTGTGTGTGTGTGTATATATTCAAGGATTCAAGGAGACTTTATTGTCATTCGCATCACATGTGGTACATGGGGTGGAACGAAATTGTGGTACCCAAGGACCCAGTTTTACCCAGACAGCAGTACTTAAATAAATAAAATAAACATAAATATATAAAAATATATGTAAAAATGAAAATAAAAATAAGCAGGAATAGAGAAGGTAGCAGCAGAGTGTAATAAAGTGACTAGTGTTGCTAAAGTGTCTATATATATATATATATATATATGTATATATATAGTTTATTCAGATATGTTAGTACTGTGCAGCTTTACAGTTTTCTGACAATTAGTAGGGAACTACAAAATTTAGCGGGTGAGAGAGAGCAAACCAACATGTGGTGGTGGTGTTTTTTTTTTGTTTGTTTGTTTGTTTGTTTGTTTTTTGGATAACCATCAAAGAGTAGGAAGATGTTGTTAATGTTGTTAATATATATATATGTGTATATATATATATATGTGTATATATATATATATATATATATTGCATTTGACATTTATTATATATACACATATTTAATCGCCATTTTTTGTTTGTTTAATGTACTTGACGTGAAAGTATATGACGTATAATACAGTTGCCCACACGACTTACGTCACATGTTGCGGACGGAGAAGTGCCTGGGCTCGACCTTCTCCCTGACGGTTTGACAGAGCGATGCTGCATGTGGAGTTCATAGCTTAAGTATCTGTTTTATTTACAGCCATGTTTCGAGCTACGTTAGCAGTGTGTGGAGGCGGCATCGCTAAGCGTGTAAGTAAACAGGTTTGGATTGTGTTTGTTTAGAAGCTGCTGTTTCCTGTAGTAGCTGGCTAACGTTAGCTAACCAGGCTAAGCACGGCGCACATCAACACTGCAGCCTCCACCGGCTGATCTGTAGTAGCCCGGTCCCCACGTTTGTAACGTTGTGTCTTGTATTCTCTGCAGCTTTTCTCCTCTCTCTCTGGAGAAAGCGTTCTGCCACCGAATTTACGACTTCCACCAAATCTGATTGGAGTTCCGAGAGAAAGTAAGTTCATCTCTTACAGGATAACGCCACCGAAATTTCTGAAAATCTACACAGTAAAATGTCTGAGATGTAAACATCTAGACATCTGAAGAGTTTATTGCCTCTAAAAGCTCTCACAAAGGTTCCGACATGAAACGGTTATTTAAAGCTGTCTGGTGTCTGACACCTTGTTTTTGGGTAGTTTTAATGTAAAGTTTGGCTCAAAATGTGTTTCACTCCATTCTCCTTCGTCTGTTTATGGCGGAGTAACGTTTGAAAGGTGTTGTGAGGCAAGATAGTCCCCAAAGACAAGCTTTATTAAATGTATGACTAATTTATTATCATTTATCAGCAACACAATATATGAAAACTCAGAAGATACATGCGCGTTTATCTTTGGATAGTAAATAAAATGGCTGTATTTGTGCTGTAGACATGTTGAGCCCAGGTACCCATCACTACCAATGTTAATCAGAGCCCATATGTTTCCCTACAATTAATATGTTTCAGTAGATACTATTATATTTGGCCACCGCCTTCCGGTTTTAGAGAAGCGCTTTAAAATGGAAAGACTATTGTGGTTTACCAATCATTTCCTGCGATATCATGTAAAATTCATATAGCCAGGCTATTTGTATGGTCATCATATGTGTTTGTCTGTATGCAGTTAATGTTTCTATATATATATATATATATATATATATATATATATATATATATATATATATATATATATATATATATATATATATGTATATATGTGTGTGTGTGTATATATGTATGTATATATATGTGTGTGTATATATATATATATATATATATATATATATATATATATATATATATATATGTATATTGTGTGTATGTGTATCTTTATATCTCATTATTAAATCATTTTATTTCTTGTCTCTAAGATTTGCAGCCACATTACCTTGTCTGTAGTCTGAATCTGTGTAAACCTGTTTCAGAGAAAGCCCTTCCAGCCACTTCTGATCTCCCAGTGCTGCGACAGTGTGAGGCTGATATTCCAGCTCATCTTGCTCCCATTCAGACATGGTTGGAGTCTTTAGAAAGTCAAGACAGTGAACCGTTAGGTGTTGTCGACCTGCACCCTGATGTCTTTTCAGTTCCTGTCAGGTAAACGATCCCATCACATCTGCAGTGATCTGTGTGCTGAAATATGTGTCACCCACCCGACTATACAATTTAATAAATACGTCTCATGTAATAAAAGAAATTAACAACATTCATTACATATAGTTCGATCACAGTTTGTTTTTCTGAAGAAAAAATAAAAAACTGCTATTCGGCAAGGTTTAGGCCTTAGTCGAAACCACGGCATTGACACTTTGAGGACACTTAGTCACTTTAAACACACTCTGCTGCTAGCTTTTCAATTTCCTTGCTGCTCTTTCTTTCTATATTTTTTAAATATTTTTTTATAGATTTATATATATTTTATTTTATTTATTTAAGTACTGCTGTTTGGGTGTAACTGGGTCCTTGAGTACTACAATTTCGTTCCACCCCATGTACCTCATGTGATGCGAATGATAAAGTCTCCTTGAATCCTTAAAAGCCATCCTATGCAAACGCCTATGTCTATAAACATAGTAGTCTAGTAGCTGCATACATTTATATTCCATGGGACTTTCTTTAGTTTTGATTATAGTGCACAAGCTGTGGCGTCAATTTTACAACTTGTTCAAATCTTTTCCAGAACATCCACAAGGTTAAATGGGATTCTGTTGTGGCTATTTCATGTCTGAATATAGTAAAATGGCCATATGACATGGTGACCCCACATGGCTATAAACATAGTCAGTGTAGTTTTTTTTTTTCCCCAACCAGATTTATTTGGTGAAGCTGATGGTTCTCCACTATACTTTAAGGTTTTATTAATGTGTTGGACTGTTCTTAACCCAGTTCCAGTCATGTCAGCAATCTCATTAGTTGTTTTCACTCTCACAGTAACATCTTTTCCACGGCCATGGGATACGGCATGGCTGCTTAAGAAAGGCAAAGCTATTCGCCACATGAGTCAGGGTTAAAAGAGTTGTTGTCAGCTAAAACGTATCAATCACTATCATAATTATTCAAATATAATAACTTAAGTGTTTGCTTACTTAAATTCAGTATCACCAGGCAAAGTAGAAACAGATAGTCAAACCAGTGTCTGTTAAAGTTGGCACAGTTGAGATCTATATCTGCAGTATGCATTTTAAAAGACCAGCTACTCCAAATCTGTGTTTTAATGTTTAAAACATTCACTTAAAAAGGGCAACATAGTTTAATCTATTGCATTGTTAGAACATACGGTCCAAGGTATGTCTTCCTTTTTTTAAATGATTTTCTTTTTGCTGTTTTTCCTTTTTTTCGTCTCGTTTTATGAACAAGGCTGGACATACTTCATGCTGTGGAAGTCTGGCAAAGAAATTTCAAGAGAATTGTAAGTAGCCATGTATACATACATTCACACATTCACAAATATTACTTGCAGCATTTTCTCCAGTATAAAATACCCACTGAGAACTAGAAGGAAATAAGAGAACATTCTGGTCATAGTGTGCTGATGTGGAAGTAACCTTGTACTACTCTAATTAGGGCTGGCAGTTATGGCCAAAGAAGTTACCACAATAAGAAAATTCATACAAGTCATGCCAGAGCGTTTCGCCGTATTCCATCTCAAGCTAAAAGCTATTTGGATTTCTTCTGGTCCTAGTAGTTTGAGGAGTAGAAGAACCGCAGTATATATCTGATGCTGGCTGTGGAAAAGACCATTATTAGCATTAACAGACATGTGACAGGGTTGCTGCCCCCCCATCAGCGTCCTAAGTTTATTATATTTTAAATCAGTGCTGTAATGAGTCTGAAATGTCTGTGGAACACACAGGGTACTTGGGCTGTAGTCTAATGAATTTAGAACAAGTGATTTAACACTACCATGTTTTGTTAGGACAAGAGTAAGTAGGCCAGTACAGCTGCAAAACACTTGCATTTGGTTGAATAAGAGCAGGCGATTGTTCTACCCAGACTTCCCAAAAATATATTTGGCAATTTAGTCCTCCCTCGAATGCTGTTTGAATATGTCGAAACACTCCAAAGTACACTCTCTAGCGGTGATAACAGTAGTGTCACTTTTCTGGTAATGAGAAAGTCTTTTCTAGTTTTTAGAAAGTGGAAGTCTGGGAATGCTGTATTATACCAGACATTAACTGTACCTTGGTTATAGTTCTATCACGTCATATCGCCATAATTATTGTTATTATTTAAGTGCTCTCACATAATTGTAATCATATCCAATGTTTGAATTAAACTACAGAGCTATGCCAAAGTAAAGAGCAGGGCAGAGGTCAGTGGAGGAGGTAGGAAACCCTGGAAACAGAAGGGCAGCGGACGCGCTCGTCATGGAAGTATTCGCTCACCCATATGGAGGGGAGGTGAGATTGTGGTTTACAAATTCAGTACTGTTATCAATAGAACTAATTTAGTGTGAACAGCAGGCAATCTTATGAGTTAATATGAGTCAGACTAGTTCCATTGTTCCTGTTTCAGGCGGTGTTGCACACGGACCAAGGGGTCCCACTAGCTATTATTACATGCTGCCTATGAAGGTGCGTGTACAAGGACTCAAAGTCGCACTGACCTCCAAACTGGCTCAGGTAAGTGATGGGATGTTATTGTTTCTGTGTTGATATGTTACAGGATCACTGTTCAGTAACGTTAAACAGTGATTTTCAGTGTCTCGATGTACAACTCTGGTTCAGCTCAAGTCAAAATAACTGCTTATATTTTCATAATAATGGATTGAAATAATTAACTTCCTCTAAAGTAGTAATGACTCTTAAGTCAACATCATGAGAGATTGTCAATGTCTGCCTAATGACACAGTTTGAACCTAATTTTTATTTATCTTTTTAATTAGCTTTCATGCAACGATGCACGTGAGCTGAGAAGTTGTATTACTGTACTGTCATGGGTTAATTACAAGATTATGTTCATTTACATGGAAGTTCTTAATGTATAATCCTTTAAACTGCCCACCTCCCGCACAAAGCATTGGTAGATAGTCTGTAAATAGGACCTGTTAGTAAATCTGACCCTGGATGCAGTAGTACTCTTTATGATCTCTATCCACTGCAACAGGATAAAATCCAGCAAACATGGAATTTTTTTTTTTTATTATTATTATTAAATTTATTTTTTTTAATATATTTTTTTAATTGACAGGATTATCTTCACATTGTTGACTCTTTGGAGATTCCCACTCCAGACCCACACTACCTCCAAGACCTGGTCAAGCAGAGACAGTGGGGAGATTCAGTCCTGATTGTGGATGTGTGAGTATCAGGGCTTTTAGACCTCTATTTGTTCATGCAATCGTTTTCTGTCCATCTTTAAGTTTGTCCTAACATGATTTTTCCTTCTGTAGAGCGGAGGAGTTCCCACAGAACATTCTTCAGGCCACAGCAAACTTGAAGACAATAAATATCATTCCAGCAATAGGTAAATTTTTTGACAATTTGCTACAGTTTTATAGTTAACAGGCCTAGAAGGTTGGATGTCCCCCTGTAAATGTCTTTTTCTCATTTATTTATTTTGACTTGCAGGCCTGAACGTTCACAGCATGCTGAAACATGAAAGCCTGGTCCTTACTCTGGAAGCAGTGAAGTTTCTAGAAAAGAAGCTGTTGTGGCATGATGCTCGATTCACACCACTGTACCCTTTCAAACTCCCCTACAGTGACCTGCCCTGAACTCGCAATGTATTAAAAAACATTTATTTCATAATCAGTGATTTGCCATTCATTTCTGTTTCAGTCATACAGTTCACAGGACAGAAAAGTTGATAATAAATAAAAACATGAATAAAACTATAGCATAAAAGACATTCCTAAGGTCACATCAGGGGTAGGTGATTTTAGTTGGAATGATGCCATTTGCCAAGTCGTGTCGAATCTCCCATCTTAAGGCAGAGCGTTTCTTTTCTGTAGGCACCACATAGGTGTTGGGCACATATGTTCTCTGAGGCTTCGGCTGTAAGAATTATAAAAGATGATTGAAGGAACAGCTAAAATTTACATATCCACCTGCTGTGCAGGTAAGAAATAAAATATTCCCAAGAATGTAATCCAAATAAATGTTACTTACTGGTGGAGGCTGATACATAAGTTGTTCCTGTAAAGGTAACATTTTTGTTAAAATGTTAGTCTCATAAATCTGTACATGTTAACTTCTCTATAGTAACCACAGCACAATGTAGACGGGTAAGCAGTTTGTTTGTTGAATGCGAAGAAATTATACCCTGATGGCCCAGTGTAGCTCCTTCCTGCTTTTCTCTCCAGGGGGCTTAAACATCTCCCAGGTTTGCTTGTACTGGAAATACCTAAGAGGGTAGAAAGGGAAAAACATGGTTAAAATCTGGTGTCTGTAAACAAAAGTCATCAATCACTGCCTTATGGATGTGTATATATTTGAAATGGAGCATAGTGAGGTTGCTCCTGATATGTCTTACTTGGCAACAGGATCAGTTTTTTTCAAGTTTCTTGTGTGTGGGTGATCCATGACTGGACGAATAACTAAAGAAAAAAAAAAAAGTATAGTTTTTGTATCAGTAATTAGGTAGCGCATAAGTACACTGAATTTATTTTTTATTTTTTTTACTTGGGGAAACTGTGTCTGTCTTTAGTTACAATTCAGGTACAACTAAAATCCTCCATTGAAGAATTCAAAACTCCTTTGAACATTTTGCTAGTCAATTTTGTTACTCCAATGACATCTTTGTTACATTTAAACCCAAGTACAAATCGTCGATGTCCAATGAAAAACATGCACTTACTACTGGGACACACTGTTGAACATTAAAAAAAATTATAGACTCTTACAGGATTTGGGCCGAGGTCGAATGTCACTCTCACTGCGTGATCTTCCCTGCAAAACGAAAGATGAATTAAAAACAATAAGTTGTCACCAACAACCTGATGGAAAGGACGGAAACCTGTAAGAACTGTGTAGCAAGTTACATGACTGCTGGTTGATAGCTTTACTGTACTGACCATGCCTTTTATGTAGGCCTGAAAGGCACAGGGCATTTCTTCTGTTGCTGAGCTGTGTCTGTCACTGTAGCTACCCGTCTCCTCACTCTCCGAGTCCAGTTCATGTCGCTCGTGTGAAGCAGATACGTGCAGATTGTCTAAACGCTCTTCCAGCCCACTTAGTGGCTCTATTAAAAATAAATAACATAGCACAACACGTACAGCATCAGGTATACAGTTCACACATGCAAACAGAATTGTGCAAAAGGTCTAAACAAATCCTGAAAAACTGGCGTTAAATATGTAGTAAAAAAGTAACAAGAATTTTTGTCTTTACTTTAGTCATTATCTTGCAGGGTAGTTGGAAGGACGCATGGATTTGCTAAATTTCTTCACCAGCTCACCTAATTTAACTGTTCATGTTACATATCGATTGACTACAGATCATCATCAAAAAGGGCCTAGCACAATCTCTTCATACCATTACAACAATAGAAATATGCCAGGCTACACTGAGTTCACAGTACAGTCATGAAGAGCTTGATCAGTCAATGAGCCTACCAAAGCACATTGGAACATGAAAAACACTACACAAGCTAAAAGTGAACATGGTTACCTACCATGTTTAAAAAATTGTGTTTTCGCTCGTTTTGTCTTCCTCTTCTCTTTTGCATCATGTTCATTTGTGTGCTTCACTACTGTCACACTTTTACTGAGTCTTAGGTTAAAATGGTGATTATAGTCCTCAAATTTTGTGTTTGGTTCCCACTCATCACTGCCATAGGCCATGTTATGGTTGCCTTTACTTAAACCTTCTGAAGGAATACCATGGGTCTTTTCACTGGCTGGAAGACCACGTGGAACACTTGCAGAAAAATAAAGTGCCTGGTCATTCTCCTCACGTATATCAGAAGATCCAAGTCTGTTATCATCAATTACGTCTTGACCGTCATCAACAATGTGCTGTACAGCGACACCTTTTCCGGCGTCACAATGATTTAAGGAAGAATGTTCACTTCCTCTTAAGGACAATGAAGTTACCTGTTCCTCAGATGCTTCCAAGAAAATGTTGTGTTGATACACAGACTGATTGTCATCACCCTCACAGTAAATGATATTAGAGTATTCAGCGTCTTCTTCTAGCCCAGCTAAAGTGCAGTCATCCCTGTAGTCCATTACATCCAGGTCATCTTTAGGAGAGTCTGGCCTGTAGGTTCCATAACCTGAAGTTAGGGTACTTAATGTAGGGCTACCCATACTGCCAGGGTAACGGTCAAATGCATTTTCACCATACACGTCTTCTTCCTTCTTCTGTTCGTTTTCAAGCTGATCAATACTATTCTCCCATGTTTGCTCCGAAACAGTACCACCGTTATTTATTTCTGCTGGCTGAATATATAACTGGTCAGTCAATTCTGTTACAGCAGTGTCAACTCTATTTTCCCATTCGTCATTCTGAACGTTTGAGTTCCCATGTTGTTTATCCATGACACAGGTTGTGTTGTTTTGGTCTTGCTCCTCCTTGCTGTGTTCCCCATAATTCCATTCATCAAGCCGTTTCTCCTCAATATTACTGGGAGTATAATATTTGTTCAGATTGTCCCCTCCCTTCTCCTCTTCAATGTCTATTTGTCTTTCAGATTTTTCTTCAAGTCCTTCACACATGCTTCCCTCTTTCAGAACCAATTTGCCTATACCATCTTGGTTAACATACAAATTGCATAATTCTTCCTGACCTGCTTGTTTTCTTTTCAGTCTTTCACAGGACATTAAATCATTGTTGGCATTACCAACAAAACATTCTATTTCCTCTTCACTCTCAAAAACATCACTCTCAGATTCTTCCTCCACTTGACTGTCCATACTGTATTTCATAGCAACATGTTCCCTTTGTTCACCCTCATTTCCAAACAACTTCTCAGTGTCTTCATCTTTGTCATATTCTTCTGTATCACTTTCCTCCTCCTTCTCTTCGACACAAAAAAGATCTTCACTTCCAGTCTCCTCATTCGTAAGCTCTGTCCCATCCATGGCTTTCTCGCCATCAAACGCAATTTCATTCTGTGCATTGTAGCTTTCAAGTTTATTCTCTTTTTCCTCGAGCTTGAACAAGCTTTCATCCTCTTCTTCCTCACTCTCCTGTTCATCTTCAGACCCAGAAAATTCACTGTCTTCTTTAACATAATCTTCACTCTCCTCCTCTTCACTTCTTGAAACTCCACTTTCAGTGTTTGACTCACTGCTTTTATCTGTATTCCCTCTCTCATCTTTGTCATCTTCACCCTCTGTCCCTGACGTCATTCCATCGCTGTCATTCTCACTGTCTTCACATGTCTCAATCTCTTGTTCAGCTCTTTTTTCGGTACCTTCATCCTTACTGTGTTCCTTCACATAGTACTGCTCACATAGTTCTTCTATGTAACGTTCCTGCTCTTCCAGCTTTACTCCAGTCCTGTCATTCATACTAGACTCCTTTACATACCCCTCCGTCTCCTGCTTATTCCCCTGCATGTTGATTCCAGGCTCTATCTCAGTGGTTTTGCCTCTGCTTTCATCCGTCGCAAAACACTCTTTCTGTTCTTCCTCACTGTCCTGATCAGTCCAGAAGGAAGAGGAGAGAGATTCTTTGTCTTCATCACTTCCAGTTTCCCTCTGGCTGCCACAAGACTTATACATGCTGAAGAATGAATGATTTCTTCTATTAAATCCAAAAGGGAAAATAGGTAGACTACACACCAAGCCTTAGCAGATGGCCGAGAAGAAGGTGGACTTACTATAAGAGGATTATCTCTGATACTAAGGATCTGTTCAGTAGGCTAGGGTGCCACATAGTGGCAGTACATGTTTATGACATCCAAGATCATCATTAGTAGGTCATATAAGGGTTTATGGGTATTCAGTTCTAGTCGAGGAAGGCCAGAGCTGAGCAGTGGTTGGTGACTTCCAAGCTCAAGCACATTTGATGCAACTTAATCTGGAAATTTCCATTTTTATGTGTGTTTGAGCAGCGATAACACTCAACTGTGCTGAAGAACTTACCAAGATCTTCACTATATGTAGACTCGTCACAGACTTGAGACTGGCCCCTGTGCTTCCTGAGGGGAGAAAAAAAGAATTAAGCTAAATGTTTTTAGACTTACTGTGTTCAATTTAGAGTCCAGCCCTTCAATTATTTATCAGCGCTTAAAGAATCCTGCAGGGATATTTGCCACACCTCACATTCTGTGATATAGTGAGATTTTGTTGTTCTGAGAAAAGTAAATTCTTCCTTCAGCAAATTTCTTTCTCAGTAATGATTTCTTGACAGCTCTACATCCTTTCAGACTCATAGCGGTCTTCTCACATTGGAAGGATAGAGAGAAACATTTGTGGATTTTTACGTCTACATCAATAATGGAGCTTGATTTTTACCTGCTTCTCAAAAATAAAAGATTTTAGTATCGTTTCACTGACAGTGACGGTATTGGTGGTTTCCCTGGTCATTAACGTTTGTTAAAGTTTTATAAAAGTTGTTTTCCAACCACTTATTTTCCTTTGACTTTCCCCTTCCTTATACAAAAGCATTATACCTAAGACATATCACCTGATAAAAGAATCTTTTACTAAATGGCTGTTTTGGCTGTAAATAAAATTATGACTGGTTTCTAACTTCTGCTGTACTGGAAATCTGAGTACATCAGCTCAACATCACATTTTTCAACATCATCTCTAAGGGCACCATAAAACATGACAGATCATAACACGTGTTTAACAGATCATTTTAGATCAATTTAGACAAACAATTATTTAATTAATTTTTCACTGTACGGAAAGAAAACCTTACCTAAGCACTTTTCTCTTGATAGAGGGCTTTGCATTCATATGCAGGTCTCGGTCAGGGCTGACAGTTTGACTAGATTCCAGTTCTGAATGGTAGATTTCAGAAGGTGCTTCCTCCACTTCAAGTCTGTTTGGAGCCGTAGAAGGTCTGGTGTATCTGGGTGCCACTGAATGCCTTATGTAAGAGTCATAGGGCCCTGGATTTAAACCATTCTCATAGCTGTCCTCATGAAATGTTGAAGTGAAAACCTTGATAATACAAACATAAAACTTTTAACATAAATATGCATGTTTCAGTTGTTCTGTAGTGTAGAATTAAGAAAGAGATATTTAAAAGCTTGAATGCATTAATATATTATTAAATTGCAGCGCTCATACCGGTCTCTGCTGATCCGCAGCACCATACATGTAGTAACCGGAACCGGCACCATGTACCTGGACTAAACCAGAGAATAAATGTGTGTGAGACATGTTAACATCATTCTATTTATTTATTTTTAGGCCATTAAAAAAAGAAAATATGTTCTTTTAACCAAGCAACCACGTACCTTTCTCTTTAGTGATCACAGGTGGGCTCTTGCATGAACTGCTTTGAGATTTGGGAGAAGTCCATTCGGCTGAGGTCTGGCTCTTTGACTTTTCATGAAAAATCAGCAAGTCAAGGTCTAGAAATGATTAGAGAGGTTTAATACTCATGATAAAGTCCAAATGGAGTTTGAGAAGTCAGCTGAATGACTTAAACTCATGAAAAACCCACCTCGTTTAAATTCACGCAGTCTTTCTTTCGTTATGTTTGCGAAGCCAAGAGCGGCTAACTGCTGCTCTATTTCCTCCTCCGAAAAGTCAAGGTTTTCCATAGCTGTTAACTAGAAAATGGAGAAAAAGAGAAAGTGATTATGTATACATCAGTAGCTTTACCCCCACATCGGGGGACGCCTGTGTTGTAGCTAGCTAGCTACCTACCTACCTATCTAAGCTAAAGTAGAAGACTGAGCAGAGAAAAATACACACATTGATAAACGTTGTCTTTTAAATGCGATAAGTAGTATAACATGCTAACCGGAATTTGTCAGGTCTTTAACCACTAAACAGCAAGTTATGGTTAGTTAGCTTGTTAGCGAGCTAGCTAACGCTACGTGGCTGTTGGGGAAAACAGTAAACAGCTAAGATAAACATACACGTTTAACGGAATCCTGGAGTGACACAAGACAGGACTGTTAGATTTGGTTGTAAGGTTGTACGACCAGTGCTATTCATTTACATTAAAACTGTACAACAAAACCAGGCGTCTACTATATATATTCACCTCTGTTCCCGAGACGTTTCTCCAACACCAAGACAACAGCGGGCGGTTACCAGTCTTTGAAAATGACGCCGTCGCTGCTACTACACAACCCAGACTCGGAGCTAGCTCCACAGCGCTCCTACTGTTCAGGAGCAACTCCAAACATCTCTGCTAATGTTCACCGTTTGATATAAATATACTGAATCAAACTATGTTTTTATTAATCGTTTATGCACACTTAATCATTTAATTCACATAATCTATCTAATTATGTGAACAAAGTCAGAGTGGAGGGATTTACCGAGTCAGAATTACTGTTGAATTGCTCTGGTTTTAGAATTGCTGTGGTGATAGGAACCAGACGACTAAAGAATACCTCACAAAAAGTTATATGAAGTTATTGCATATAAAAAATGAATGCACGAAAAAAGTGTCACATGGGGCGTGAATATTTTATTACAGTTTTGTAATAAACCTAAAAAGTATGACTGTCTCTCAAATAGGTACTACATACTAAAACTACACAGTATATATAATTATAATCTTAATAGTATGAGCTCTGCAGGCTAGTACGTACAGTATTAGCACATTGCATTGATTCCTACTAACAGGAAGTGATGAAGCGTATGACATACCCAGTCAGACTCTGAAAACTGCTGAGGTTTTTTTAAACACAAACAAATAAAAACATTATTTACTAGAACACATATTGGGGTCAAACCCTCACCACAGCAGCCACATTGCCGTCAGCCATTTTTTCCAAATTTGCAGATGTGAGAATCTCCTCCCTTTCCGTTTCCCGTTACATTGTGTCCATCATTACGTTACTCAAAAATCTACTGATTCTGGTGCATTGTGGATTTTTGAGTATACCTAACTTTGACATTCATAACTGTACTATATACTACATACTTAAAAACTTGGTATAAGTATTCAGGGTGCAGTTGGGACGTACCTTATGTTATTTAAAGCATTAAACTCTGTTAGGGTGCTTGTCCGAAGACGTGCCCAGTAGTGTTAGGAGCGCATAGATCTAATAGAAGAGCATTAGCAATAAGTATTTTAAGAATCACTATAAGTTTAACATTTTACACTTATGTAAAAGGTCGAAGGTCATGTTACCGACTTGCAAACTTGTGTATCAGCTAGAATCCCCAGTTTACCAGTTGTATAATTGACTTCGTCAGCTGTTCAAGTTCACTTTTCTAATGAAGGCATTCATGTCTCCCAGTTTCTGCTACTACCTGAACACAGCATCATACTCCACACAGTTCCTCCTCCTCCTCCCTCTTCATTCTCACCCAATTTAAGGCAGACAGTGACTCACGTTCCCCGCTTCTGAATACAAATTGGTATTACGGGATGGGACGTGGCGGGCTGGGGCTAACTGGTTAGCATGTTTCAGTAGATATCTCTGCAACACAGTATATAGGCATTCTTGTCAAAACTGTATGTGGCTGTAAATAGCTGCGGGGTGTGTGATGGGAGAAGAGGTGGTACAGTGCAGTGAATGTCTCGTTCCATGTGTGGAAAATGGGTCCAACGCCAAAGTTAATGATTGGCCAAAAGGAGGGACTCCATTTGGGTGTGCCAAACACCATAGTGTGAAGGAAGTAGCTGAATCTGCAGGTGTATGAAAGTGTACAGTCATACAGGTCTACCAGCAGTGGCTAAAATCCCAGTCGACAAGAAACTCTCCTCAGACTTGTGCCAGGGAAGGCATCCACCAAATCTGGACCAACTGCCGATTATTTGATGCAACAGTGGCTAAACATTGTTGTGACCTACATCCAGAAGCTTGTACAGGCCATGCCACATCAAATCCCAGCTGTTATTCAAGCTTGTGGAGGTATTACACACTGTTAGGTCCATTTCAATCACAGGTGACTCATTTGTCCAGTGAGCTTATAAGATATTACATAATCTCTTCACTTCACTCCTCCACGAATTTACTTACCAGTCTGAAGAACAATGGGAGGACAGCATCAGTTACCTTCTCAGGCACAAGGTTTCAGGGCACAAGTGGGGACTTAAGACAGATTTAATTCAACAGTGATTCATTTTCACCTCTTCAGGTATAAAGTGGTGTTATGAGACAGGACGGGCCAGGCTAGCTTGTTAGCATGTGAATAGTAGATATCTCTACAGCATGATACCTGACGTCTTTTACATACTGTTTAAACTGTTTACAGTGTCTTCACATTCTGTTAATAATTTTGGTTTGGTGTAATTGTTATTGTATTGTTGTTGTTGTTTTTAACCAAATACATTACATAATTTGCATATTGCTCCTTTAATATAAAATGCATTCATGTCTGCATGCAGGGCATTTATGGCAAAACAGTATCAACAGAAAAGGTATGTTTATCAGATTCACCGCTGTTTTATCTTCATTAACACTTTAGGAAAACAAGAAAGGTGCAGGTCTGCTAGTAATTTTGGATAGAAATTAAATAATTTCATTTCAATTCAATTTTCATTTCATTTTTTTAATATTTATTATATTTTATTATTTATATTATTGTTTCCATCATCACCTCTATAAATAAATC